>JAEAOA010002326.1:632500-671583 GCA_016746295.1 Potamilus streckersoni | reverse complement strand
GGGGGTACAAGTATGAAAAAAATTATCTAAAAAAATATGAGTAACGTAAAAATTTATCTAAATTTAAGATATAATATAACTAAAATAATATCACTTACCTTCATTATTTTCATTCTAATGCTAATTTAATTTCCAACTGAAACGTTCTAATAGGTGTGGGAGGGGTGGGTGGGCCAAAATCCTCATTAACCTGTTTTGGAAACCCTCATTTAATTTATACATGTTTCGAGGGTAAAAAAATGAAGTGGGCCAAAATCCTCATTTCCCTGTTTTGGAAACCCTCATTTAATTTATACTCTTTTGGAGAGTAAAAAAATGAAGTGAGCCAAAACTCTCATTTCCCTATACTACTATAGATACTATCACGTAATAAATGACTATATTTGTTAAATTCTTCTGAATAGTCAATAAAATAGATATTTAAAATTCACCATATTTTGGATCGAATCAATATATATTTTTCTGTAAGTCCTGCAATTACTGTAACGTTGCTGAAAATGTGCTATCATTCAATATTTTAAAGTAACTATCTTCTAGTATTGATTATTTTTTGTCGAAACCGAAATATTTTAACAACTTGTATGTCACCCAAAAGCTATGTTTGATGATATTAACATAAATTAGCAATTAGAACGAATTGGGCACACTATGTGTCTCATAAACTTGTTACTTGCATAAACATTATTTTTATTAACCTGACGCAATCTTTGTTGTAGAAGTAAGTTAGTAAAATTATGTCCTTAGATAAATGCACTAACGCAAGAACGCATGTATATAAACACATATATATCATGATTTTGATTGGGGAGTGATTTTGTCTTGAAAGCAATATTAACCAGAATTGGGGATAATTATGGTATTATTATCAAATGGCTTACTTTTTAGTATAAAACAAAGCGTATTAGATTTAGCTTATGACCCGTTTTTAGAAACATTAAAGCCTAATGTCCATGTGTATCCATCATAACTCATTTCTAGAAATCTGCAGATATCTGTAGACAAAAACAAAGTTCAAGTGAATATTTTCATTTCGATTTGTCATCATTCTTACCTTTATCTTCAATCGAACTAAAATATATAGGTTAAAAGTTAAATATCAAGATTATGTTGCAGGATTATTTAAAATTTGTTTTAAAGTAAATTTGCTTTTAACGTCAATAGAGATCATAGTTTCTTGATATATCAAGTGTTGTTATTGTAGGGTTTAACGCCATGTTTCAGTACTACTTATTTTATACATGGCGGCCGGTATAACTAGTGGAGAATAAACCCTGAAAAATCCCAGGAAGAAACCCAAGAGAAGCTTTTGGCATGCTTTTTCATGCATCACCAAGAGCTAAGCCTGAGACTCAAACCCACCTGGATGGATGTGAGACAGCAGTGATCCGGAATGGTGAGCACTTTAGATCACTCAATCTACCGTGGCCCCTAAATCAAATGTAAAGGATGCCGACATCACTATGAAATTTATCATAAAGTATATTTTTCTTGTAAATATGTACATATTTCAGCAACAAAGAACGACCTTAACATATCGGTTGCAATAGCTACGCATGGAACTTGAGAAATCAGTACAGTATTCTAAACAGTGTTACTAATGTAAGTGTCCACTGTCTGTCACCTTGCCATCACATGTTTAGTAACTGACTGTTTTAGGCTGAAGATGCTTTGCGTCATCGAAATACATATAAAGGGCATTGATGAAAAATTTACTTATTCAAAACAGGATAATTAGTGAAATAGATTTTAAGTAGCAAGTAATTTCTTTGTCATTGATAAATTCAGTCTCTTGAGAACTGACAGTTTATGACAAGGAGTCAAAATAGTGCATCATCAAAATGGAGTAATATGTTACTCTATCAGATATCTTTTTCAGACCATATTGAAACAGTATCAAACATATTTTACAGACCATAATGTTTCTAGTATAAAGCAAATTAATATAGCTGCAATGTCTAAACATATGCAACATATTGTTATGAATGTATGAAATTACAGCCTTTGAGAATACAAATATTATACAGTGCCCTTGAGAATTTGGAATTAACAAATTACTCCTTAGTTTGGAAATCGGTTAAGAACACTGACTCTGTGTGCAAGGAGGGCATATCTAGTCAAAACAACGCATGTTTCTACCTTAATATTCCTTATCAATAGTATTTACATAATAAAATGAATAATGCATAGTTTCATTACTAACGCAGTAGTTAATGTATTATTGTGATTAGATGTATTTGAATCGTACACGATGTTCATGAATCAAGTTGTTTTTGTTGTTGGGCTTAACGCCATTTTTCAGCACACGATAGGCATTCATGGCGGCCAGTTTTAATGGTGGAGGAAGAAACCAGGAAATCACCGGAGAGAACCACCGACCCACGAGAAGCTACTGGCAAGCTTGCTCACATATCCACATTCGCCAAATCTTAGATTCGAACTCATGCAGAGAGAGGTGAGATGGCAGTGATCCATAGCGGACAGCGCTTTAGACCACTCGGCCACTCGGAGCCTCTCATGAATTAATTATTCGCCCATTGAAGGCCTAATAAATGGTCACTAAAAATTGAATTTTAAAGGCACTTAGCTGCGTTATTGTTTTATAAATTACAAATAAATACTTGAATGATGTTCGGCTATACCTTTACTGTTGCTATCTGAGCAACAAAACACTGGTACTCGAGTCCTATTGTGTAAGATGTTGCCTCGAATATGGATCGTGCGATTAGGAATGGTCATTGTCTTACTTCCTCAGCAAACTGTGCCAGTTGTTTAGTGATTTGAGCATCTGCCCTGATAATGATACCAAAAAGTTTTAAAAGTTTTTAAACGTTTTAAAAATGGTACCAGTGGCTGTCTCGCTTCGCAATTATCATTAAGAGGTTGGTGCTAGAAGTGATTGGTCTGGCATAAGGATAATGTGTGTGCAGGGTCAGTCTTAGGCTGGTTTTACTGATTTTAAGTTCAATATGTTACAAAAGATTTTAAGTTTGCTATCATATAAAACTTGTTTGAAAGTTTATTTTCAAATAACTTGATCATAGAAAGCTAATGCAATGGTCCGAATTGGGCAGCAAGTTGGCTAAGGCCAGTGCTGTGCGACTGGATGTGGAAAATATCTTACATGTATATAGCATGGATCCCCAGTGCTAGACATTGCTATGAACTGTCTAACTGCCAACATCATAGCTATGTGACTGGGAAGTTTGTAAAGCTACATTAAAACTTCAAAACAAACATACACGCAAATTCCTAAACAATGACTGCTGCAAATGTGTTCCACTGTCTAATTGCTTTGGTTATTCTGTAGTTAGCATGACGCCTTTTTCCTCGTGCAAGTACTTCCAGACAGTTGTTTGTGTTGTGATCGGGTTTAAGGCCATTTTTAGCACATGTCTGTCATTATCATTGTGGAGGATGAAACTGGGAAAACCCCATAAATATACACCAACCCACAAGCAGCTACTGTAAATCTTTCTCACATACACACATTGGTCAAACCTGAGGCTCAAACCAAAGAAGACAGAAACGAGATGGCGGTAATCACTAAAGGTGATCATTTTAGACCACTCGGTACACAATTTCCTGACAGAATCAAGTAGTTTTGTTTGTTTTTTTTACCACCAACAGTTATTTGCCATTTTGTTAATAGCAAATTTACACCTAGACGATCAGTGATTATTCAGACAGTGCATGGAACCTCCACCCGTGTATATCATGGGTTATGCCCTATATGGTATGACGGACTGGTACCATAGATTCACTTTCTTATACTGTTCATATTACAATCCAGCATTTCTAATTATTATTAAACATACCTGGAAAGATAATATTGTCATTGTGGTATCCAAAATCTATCCGATTGGTCAGCAGTGGTGGTTTTTGTCTCTTCGTGTTCTTTTGCTGCTATTTAACCCATATATGTGTCATAGCTAGAGAGATTGAAACATAAAGCATATTTTGTCTGTCCAATGTGTTTATTATATTTAAGATATGGTTGTCTTAGCTTCAACTTATATGATGATAAATCTATATGCATCTATATATTATGGTTCACCATTTTCACATATCTGGTAGGTCAAGTCATTGCAAAAGATATAAGACACATAGCAGTTCTTGCTACCGTGTTATTCGCTATAAATTATAGTTGATGTTTCCATCCTTGATGTTAATCGGAGCAATTTTTATATTTCCAGAGTAAATAATCCGTTGAATTCAAATTTTTGAAATAAGAGATTCCAGCCAAAAATAAAATACTGAACACAATATATAAGTCTGTTCGAAAGTGGTAAGTATTAATGTTTGCTAAAATATCCTTCTCGTTGTACGATTATATATTTCTCTACTTGTCCTTAGGTCACGTTTAGCATTTTCTAAAAAAGATATGTACCTAATGGACACTTATCTTCTAGAATGATTATGATGTTTTATTGAAAAGCATATCCTGCACTATGAATTACTCAAAAGGAATATCAAAACCTAAACCCAGAAATAAATAAACATATTTATTTCTTCTGCTAATAATGAAAGAGCAATTACGCACATAAACATATAGAATATTTTATGTAAGAATTATTTGTTTGCAAGATAATGTTCAAGTTATGTCAGTTCAGGTCAAGCAGAAGAGGACCCCAATTTTGGACACGGTCAAGTCCAACATATAATGTTACATTAAAACAGCATGTAAAGAAAAACAAATTTGAAAAATAAATAACTAAACAATAATAAAAATTAAATTTGCATAACGACATATTTTATGTAGGTAAACGTTTGAAGTGCATACTTCTGGGATTTAGCACCTAAAATAAACTACGTGCAATGCTTAAGAACAATAAAAAAGAAAATTCAGATATAATTACAAAAGTTACTTCGGCTATTATGTGTCAAGCTAGAATTAAATTCTAGGAAGACATGACTACTTCTCATTTTGATAAGAACAGAGAGAAGTGGGAGATAAACAGGGATAAGTGGACGCTTAACAGGAATTAGTGAGACCAAGGCAGTATTAATTATATATATATATATATATATATATATATATATATATATATATATATATATATATATATATATATATAATCTTAATTATTTGCTCTATGTATCTTTATGACTTTAACAGTTTTAAGCATTCCTTTATTTTTAAGTTGAATAATATATGTTACATGTTTATTATTGATATCTTTTGTATGTGCACACATATATTTATAAATGCAGTGTGTCATATGACTCAAAATCCTCATCAGAAGCTTTACACTAATTAGTTCCAACTGAAAGCTGTAAGAAGACAAGAGCCTTGTATTTGTAAGTTGGTAAAAATGCTGAATAAACTTCGTCTTAATGTTTTTATTTTCTACCAGTTTGGTGTAATTTGCAAAATTAATTTTACCAGTCTTTAAAAGAAAATAAAATGCAGGTACATGGGAATAAATGCACAAGTGACTTCAAACCATGGTCTACTTCCTGATTTCAATATTCCCGATAGCAGAAATTATTGTAATTATTCGTTGACACATAGCAAAGTACTAAAGTCGATATAGACCTAAACTAGACCGTTTCCACAACTGAAACATCTATTAACACATATTGCAACATGAGAGGCCATCTATGTTTAGAACGAGGGATTTGTTATGCACCTACTCACTTTTGTCATAGAAAAAAATTAATAGGACTGCATAATTATGGTTGTATTATTTGTCTACCTACTGGTAATATCGATATGCATTTGTTAAGTAGTATTTTTTTCACTACTATTTACATATCTCGAAATTTGGTATGTTGGAAAACATCCTTGAACTTGCAGAATTGTTTCGAATTTCACAACAGAGATTGTCGCATGATCTCGACATACATTATTAAATATTTAGGCTATTTCTCATATCACATAATATTTAAACTTTGTTTTCGTTATATTATACATTTTGCTGAATCTATTGGCCCAAATATGTATGAATACTGTTTAACGGAATGGTATATCATCTACATAGCGATGTCTTTCAATACAAATTCATTTTCGAGAACAAACTGATTTTATCCAGAGAATATGGAAA
The DNA here is from genome assembly GCA_016746295.1 of Potamilus streckersoni. Taxonomy (NCBI): domain Eukaryota; kingdom Metazoa; phylum Mollusca; class Bivalvia; order Unionida; family Unionidae; genus Potamilus; species Potamilus streckersoni. The sequence continues at coordinate 665,539 of JAEAOA010002326.1, read as the reverse complement.
TACGGAAGTTAAAATCGCCATTTATAACAAAACAAATTAGAAAACAGTATTCATCGATCATATTTTTAAAGGCAAATTAATATGTGAATATTAATGTTTAAAATTTGAAACAGGATTTTGTATAGTTTTATCATAGTACAGTACTCAGTATGCCCAACTTCATGAAATCAAGCTGTGATATATTTCTCCGGAAAGTGTTAGCTATCACAATGTTTATGTAAATTTACAAGAACAACTTTTTGGCCGTAAGCTGATTGGTATCCACACCATCTGAATACATTTTGCATTTGTTTACTACCGGGCTATAATTTAACTGGCTGCTTCGAAGCTTTCATCTCAAAACTCATTATCTACAGCCAGGGGCTAAAGTTATTTTCGCTTCCCTAACAGAAGAAAGCAAATTTTATATTATATATAAAATTATCCAAATATGTTTAACTGAGTTCCTTTTAGGTAAAATCAAATTGTTCCAGTATATCTAAATTATATTTAGTAAATGGCACATTATTCGCTTTTGATTTGATGTGTTCCAATAGATGATCACAATTAAACTTGTTTACTTTCTTTACTGGCTACACTTCATGTATCATATTGCTGTAATGCTGAGGTCAAAAACGTTACAGAATATTTACTATAATGTTATATTATATTCGTTGGATGCAGATGCTGTCAATGAAGCTTATTAGCATGTTACAACACTATATTTTTCAGTGTGAACTAAAGATCCCAATTTTAAAGTTGTATGTTGCATGTTTTATTTTATTTACATTACTTAGGGCTGTTCCATTTAAACTTACATGCTAACCAGGTAAGGCAATAATTTGTAAAAACTATATATAACAATTGCTAAAAACTATATATATATATATATATATATATATATATATATATATATATATATATATATATATATATATATATATATATATATACCAGATTATTTTTATTTCACAGAATTGATATGGAAATAAGAAAATAAAATTTAAATTGCATCTACGAGTGAGTAGTACCATTACAAGTGCCTTACCTGGGTCCATTGTATGTTTTAATAGAACAGGCCTTACCTGGTAAACAGTTGAAAAATTCATGTTTCACATTATTGATGGCGCTCTAATTTTTTGTATTTAGCATATGGTTAGAAGTTTAAAGAAAAATAATTTCCACGGGGTTTCCTTGCTAGATATACGGGCTAAGTAATTAAGTAAATAAGATTTTTTTATATCTTAGGTATTATTCAATGAACCTCCAATTTCCTTTAGTTTGTTGTGATTGATGGGTGTAATACGGGTTATAGAGAACACAACTTGGCCTTACTCCGGATGTGCACCTTTCAAACAATAGCTAGCTCCAATTGGTGATTTCCACTTCCTGAACTTGATAGGTTATTTGTAAAAACAAGATGATAACACTGTTTTACATTTAATATGTTTGATAAGTCATTCATTGCACTTTCAGATTCTGGTATTATTTAGTCTGACAAAAATCGCTTTTCCATATGTTAGTACCTGCCAAGGGAAGTGTAATTTAGACTCCTTCAGGTTGATTGCTGGAGCACAAAGAAGCAGAGATTTTAGTAAGCAATGTGCTAAGATCATTCATGATTTCCAAAAATAAAATATCCAAAGAAATGTCAACCAAATTACATGAAAGTAGCATAGACGTAAGCCAAGAATCTCTACACTATGCATGTTTTCAATGAAAACAATTTTACCTTACATACATCTCTCTATAAATTTCTTAACGACAGGTGAGCGCCACCATTTATTATTTAGTAATGTATGGGAATTATAAGATCTGAAAGTAAAAGGGATATTAGCTTTTAATTAAAAACTGCAAGTCAAGTGTGAAATCAAAAAAGAAGAAAATAACTAGACTACCATGGTCTATGGAGGAGAAGGCAGATGTAGAAAGATAACTGTGACAGTTTATATGAACTACTTCACTAATATCAAAAGCAGTTTTTGAATAACTAAAGAGAAAGGGACCTATTATTGCTATCTTATAACAAATATGTTCTTTCTGTATATATTTTTATATTTTTATCAGTTTTAGAGAAGCTGGGATATGTGTTAATGTTTGCTAGTAGCTTCGTTTGCGTCTGTGATTTATTGTCTGTGTATTACCTGTTTCTTTCAACATCAGTAATACTGCCTCCCATGTATGGACTATCGTGTGCTCAAACATGATGTTAAGTCCCACGAAAACAAAAACGCCATACCTTTTCTTGCTCATAGTAAATTCAAAAGTATATATTTTGGTAACAAATATACAGCAGTTTTGAAATGTGATATTGCATCCGATAAATGCACGTAAAGTAAAATTTATTTTCTCCAAATTAGGTCAGTCTGAATTTTCTGAACTAAAAACTTATTAAACATTTTTAGAAGAATTTGTTTATGTAACATTTATATTTGTCTTGTGTTTAAACTTTCAGGCAATGAGGATATGTCACATTTTCATCTTTTATTTGCACTTTAGCACCTGCTGAAATGTGCTGTCCACTTTTGCATTAAGCTGGCCAGTCTACATGTTCAACACACTCACAAACAATATTCAAAATGTTGGATACAATCTTGGTAATGTGAAAGAAGCTCACAAAAAATCTTTACGTTCTCTGTTATAATCATACAATTAAATTCTTTACAAATTTGATGAAATATAAAAATGTCATTTGCGGGGGGGGAAGGAAGATCAAAACCACGTGAGACAATTTCAGTTCTAAAGTGTAAATTTATGTGAGTAACTCACATTATTTATTCTTTACATATACAAAGAAAGAAGCAAACAAAAATTAAGTTAGCTGTACCATAATTCCAGTTAGATTTTGTTTCATAAAGTCCAAACAGTGCAAAATGCTAATTAAGCAGAAGTGATCAGCACACATTTGAGCCACTTTTTCTTTGTTGATAGGAAAATCGAGAGTTTGAAAATTTTTTCTGATTAAATTATGGACACTGATCAGGCAAGAAAGAAGAAGAAGAAGAAGAAGAAGAAGAAGAAGAAGAAGAAGAAGAAGAAGAAGAAGAAGAAGAAGAAGAAGAAGAAGAAGAAGAAGAAGAAGAAGAAAGAAAGAAAGAAAGAAAGAAAGAAAGAAAGAAAGAAAGAAGGAGAAGAAGAAGACGAAGAAGAAGTTGCTCTAGAATTTCAGTAATTAAAAATTTGCTGTCTATGGATCTTTCTCTTTTTTTTTCGAAAATTTGTTGGATGTATAAGTTTATGTTTAACATAGGCATTATACATATTTTGAAACATTCTCACCTTTTACCACAGTTGGCTCTAATCCCACTGGGATATTGTCTTCTAAGTAAAAACGTGCCGATCTTTAAAGATAGCGGAAATTATACAATGCAAGATGCAGCATAAGGCGTGCTTGATTTGCATCCACCATTATAAAAGTCGACCATGAAATAGATTTAACCTAAATGTTTTGCAAATAATGTAAAACGCCATTCAACCAACTGCAGGTAATATAAACCTTTAAGTAGAGACTATTTTTATTATTATTATTATTATTATTATTATTATTATTATTATTATTATTATTATTATTATTATTATTATTATTATTATTATTATTATTATTATTATTATTATTATTATTATTATTATTATTATTATTATTATTATTATTAAACCTCTACATGGCTGTCTTCACATGTGCTAAATCTATAAATACAACCAGCTTGTATAGACTAGTTGCGGAAACTGAAAACGTTGTTTAATTCCCTAAAAGTCTACAAGCCAAAGCAACATCTATTTTTACTTTTTGTACATATGCAACGCAGATTATATCCCAGATATTTGATTCTATACCGGTTATTCTTATAGTAGAAATTGAAGGATAATAGGAGGATTTAGAAAATGTTAAATTCTACTACTGCATAGTTTTCATTTTCTTGTCTTCTTGGTTTAAACCGCTTAGTTTCAATGTTCTAAGGCGGCGTATCCAGCATAATTCCTGTTCCTTTCTGGTTTCGGAACTCCAGCTGTGGTTGTTAGCAATAGCGATATGTATTATATCACAGAAATTGTGGCCAGGGGAAGAGAAGTGTTTTGCGACCGGGCTTCTGTACAGCTTTTTTGTCATCCAATCAGATCTATGAAGGTTTATTCTTTTGTGTAGCTTTTCAGTTTCTCCGACGTACTGAAGGCCACAGATCTTACATGTGATGAGATAAATCACATTTTCTGTTTTGCTCGTTTTGTTTGGGTCATGTATGTTTAGTTTTTCTTTAGTCACTGTGCTAGTGAATGTCTTGGTCTCTATCATATGTTGACAGGTTTTGAATCTTTTATCGCCACAGGGTCGAGATTGACTAGTTTGGTTTTGACTAGCGATTGGCGTTAGCTTGGCCCTGACTAGGATGTCCTTTAGGTTTTTTTGGTCTCTGGTAAGCTACTACAGGTTTGTTCGGAAGTATTAGCTTTAGTATGTCTGACGATTGCACGGTTGGCCAGTGGTTTGCGATGATTGTACCTACTTTGGGATTGTTTGGGTGATAGGTCAGGATAAATGGTATCCTATCAACCTTTTCTTTCTGTCCATATCTGAGTAGGTCATCACGGTTTGTTTGTTTGGCCCTTTGGATTGCCTCCGCAATCAAGTCTTTGTCATAGCCTCGGTAAATTAAATGTTTAGCCAGCTCTTCAGACCTTTCTAGGAATCTTTCATCTTCGGAGCAAATTCTGCGTATTCTCAGTGCCTGGCTATATGGAATGTTCTTAATGCAGTGTTATGGATGACAGCTGGTTGGGAGGAGATACTGGGGTTCGTCGGTTGGTTTATATATATATATATATATATATATATATATATATATATATATATATATATATATATATATATATACTTATATAGTTATATATATATATATATATATATATATATATATATATATATATATATATATATATATATATATATATATATATATATATATGTCACAGACAGATATTAAAGACATGTAAATGTGAAGCTCACTTAAAAGCATACTTATTCTTGTATGTTTCTTTTAGAAATAATTTCACTTTCTAGTTAATGGATATCAATATATGGTTTATATTTGTACACAATTATCAAGATATCAAAAGAGAAGTATTGAGTTTGATGAGCACCATATTTATTAAACAAATATGTGTCAGGTAATCTTCAAATTACACCAGTTACTTTAAATAGAAAGATGGCATCATGACATTTTAAGACAGAAGAAATGGAAAAAATAAACTATGCCATCCTATCCGATGATTGTTAATACATTGCAAGTAAAAATCGGTCACTGGCTAATGTTGTCGTTGATACTTTATATAGTTATATAAAGGCATGTTCGTGTGATATTCGATGTACCATCATCTCCTTTTATGACTTACTGTACGAAACAAAAAATTATAATTTATAATTATTATCATCCACTTCAAGAAATGTTTAGTATGTCAATATCTAAAAGGGTTCTTTATACCAAAATTGGCAGATATAGGATGATAAGGAAAAGTAAGACAAAGGTCTTACCATCATCAATTTTAAAATATTCTGCCTTACATTAGCTGAAGTACCAGTGTAATAAGTCAAACATATTTGGGGATCAAAAAGGGTGCGGGGAGAATACAGTATAATTGTAACAGTATGTCACCAAAAAACACAAAACTGTCAGCTCTATATCAAATTCAAAACTTTAATGTGTCCTAGAATGTTCTTCTCTGTACTAAAATTATTTCAAGAACAGGTCACAATGTAAGGAAGAGTCAGACATCCTGGTACTATTAAATATGAACTTATAAGCCTGAGGCATGTTCTACTTAACGTTTTTGTGTTTATTTGTTTGTCGTAACTATGTGTTGTTTTTGCCTTTGAAAAAGACTCATTAAGAGTCGAAAGCGCTTAGGCTAGTTAGTTACTAGTCTCGTACTGTTCGTCGTCAGTTTATTGCATATATTTTAATTAATCCCTGACACACGTGATCCCTTGGTGGATAAAGTACGCTTGAGAGGGTTGTTATTCGCCATATGATTTGTATTCTTTATATATATATTTATATATATATGTATATATATATATATATATATATATATATATATATATATATATATATATATATATATATATATATATATATATATATATATATATATATAAAGAATACAACTCGTATGGCGAATAACAATCATTTCAAGCGCACTGGATCCACCAAGGGATCACGTGTGTCAGGGATTGATTAAAATAGATGCAAAAAATTGAAGACGAACAGTGCGAAACTAGTAACTAACTAGCCTCTTAATTAGCCTTTATCAAAGTAAAATACAAAACATATAAACGACAATCAAATTAACACAAAAACGTTGTTTGTAAACCTCTACATGGCTGTCTGCACATGTGTTACATCTATAAATGCAACCAACTTGTATAGTCTATTTGCGGATACTGAAAACGGTGTATAAGTTCCTAAAAGTCTACAGGCCAAATGCTTTTTATTGGATATATGTATATGTATATATATATATATATATATATATATATATATATATATATATATATATATATATATATATATATATATATATATATATATATATATATATATATATATATAATCTTTGCTCTTTGTGATTCCTAAACTGTAGACGTTCTATTTTACAGATGAAACTCTCGTGTATGTTACTCCTCTGCTTGACAAACATCATGCTGACAGCGACTGCAGTTTATGCTCGTTATGTTCCTTACATGTTCTTTTATAATAGCGATTTGTCACAGCTTTTTCTCGTAACAGGTATTTGTTTTTATATATTTTATAACTATTATTGTTCCGAGGTTTCTGAGCACTGTCTCTACGAAGTATTGATATTTAAAAACGCTCAGAAATGGAGATTGATACATGGTAAGAAATGCTAAAGAGATGATTCGAATTACGGGAGCAATTATTTGTGATTAATCTGTGTTTGTCTCGCTAGAATCGGATAAAATAACACCATTTTCTTAGTAGGACAGGAAGAAATTGGCAACAAAATAATTTATTTTAAATTAATCAAATCGTCCAGTCAATCCAAATTTATTAGTCTGATAATTTGTGTTAATACTCTGCTTTTAATGATTATTTGTTTGGTTTCCTTATCGTCTGAGCATGAAAACAAAAGTTTTCAGTCTGAGACTAGAACATTAAAATTTGTGATTTATTACGTTTTCTGTATTGCATTTTTGTCATTATGATGTTATGGGATCATGGGATTCTCTTAACAATTTTAATTTGTGTATCTATATTCAATATACTATAATGTAGACCAATATTTTCAGTTTCATTCTACCTAACATGGAATGCGATGGCATCTAAATGTAGTATCCCGTTAAATTTTAACCAAAGAAATGAAAGATAAAGATATTCTTAAGATAAAGTAGGTGACGCAATACTATTATGAATATTTGGTCTTTCATAATTAATAGAAGAAAGCGAGATGCAGCAAGCACAGTACATTAAGATGTACTTTTATTCCTTTAGAACACTGAAGGGCTATATAAAAAGTAGACAATAAAATAAAATACATACGTCTTGCGAATTAAATCACAAATAATCTTAGAATTTCAGACACAAGTCCCATTGATAAAAGTGCGGAATAAATTTTAGTGGAAATCAAAATTAAATCTAATTATAAAAATGATGATATACCAGTGGTAGACCGTGTAGTGGCGATGAGGCAGTAGTCTTTTATTTGATCATAATAAAGCAATCCAAGTTATATAATTATTATTATCTGAAAATGATATTGCCATGAGTGCTATTTTTGATTGCTTTGTATTTTAAATAATAATGACATGAACTATATAAACAAATAACAGCTCCTATAAACGTAAGGATACAACATAGCAACATTTATGCGCCTTTAACAGGTCAAATGAACTTCTGGACACAACTTAGTAACAGTTATGGGTCTATTACCAGCATTTTACTATATAAAAAATATAGTAAACAACCCGTTTACCTAGCTATTCATGGGGAATTTCCAATGTAGGGGAATCAAATAGAGATAACATATTGTTTACAAGACCAAAATCAATGATCCAAGTAAGGTAGAAAATGAATTAGATTTGGACAAAGTCTATCACAAAATACAATTATCCATAGTATGTAATGAAAATTCAAGAAACCTAAAAACATTCAAATTATACAACATGCAAATTAAACATGGATAACAGATAACAGTGCATACTCTGGTAAAAATGACCTGGCACATGCGAATATATCTCTTACATTGATGTTGACTGAGTAATGTATATAAATGTTTTAAATATATGAATCAATAATCTACAAGCACACTTATCATAAATCTAACTGATTTGATATCTGAATTTCGTATTTTACATGTGTTTTTCATACCTTTATATTTGTTTCGGTAAAGCTAATTGCAGATTTATTTAGGAAACAACATATCACCGTGGTCATTCATTATTTTTCACAATTTTCTGAGAAATAGTATGCATCGGTGGCAGATTTGATAGTATCCTATATAGTGATAATTAGTGTTCAGTTTTTATTTATGCGACTCGCAGGAAAACAAAATAAATATCATACAAGAAATAGTTCACACATATATACACAGAGGATATGTGTGTGTGTGTGTTTTTCAACAGAATCAAATTAAATGTCTCCATTTCTATATCCTTCTTGTGTCAATAGAAAAGCAAAAAATTGTCATAGCAGAATACATTAGCACCATAATGTGGACATTCCTTTTACAACGATATATTCAGCTCTTTATAAATGAGAAGGCGTATATAACAGCTCCAATAAACTTAAGGCCACAACTTAGCAACAGTTATGCGTCATTAACAGCTCAAATGAACTTCAGGACACAACTTTGTAACAGATATGCGTCTATTACTAGCATTTTACTATATATAAAATATAGTAAACCTAGCTATTCATGGGGAATTTCCAATGTAGGGGAATCAAACAGAGATAACATATAGTTTACAAAGACCAAAATCAATGATCCAGGTAAGGTAGAAAATTAATTAGATTTGGACCAAGTCTAGCACAAAATACAATTATCCATATTATTGCATACCTTGTAAATTTTCAGCGGATTTGGGCAAATTTATAATGCTTTAATACATGTCATTTTATACACATTTTCTTGCAGGTCTTCTGACAATTTTCCAATTATCTATGAGAAGGAGAATTTCCTTACCAGGTAATAATAATAATAATAATAATAATAATAATAATAATAATAATAATAATAATAATAATAATAATAATAATGTCACTATACTTGTGAAAAAACTTCCAATTTCTATTAGTTTTTTATGCAAATTAGAACAGAAAAGCCACAGTGCACACAAATAATATGTTGGGTTTTCCCTATAGCTTCGAAAATACATCAAGGTAATCTACAACATGCATGTAAAATATACATCATTTTTCACAGTTTATAGAAAACAAATCACAAGTATTGTTTGCGATTTACTTCCTGTAGTTACCAAGCATCGAGGAATACCCTTTAAACTTAGAAACAACATAGGTGCAATTTTAATTAATATTATTATTATTATTATTATTATTATTATTATTATTATTATTATTATTATCATTATTATTATTATTATTATTATTATTATTATTATTATTATTATTATTATTATTATTATTATTATTATTATTATTATTATTATTATTATTATTATTATTATTATTATATTATGGCGAATGACAGTTCTTTCAAATTCACTTGATCCAGCAAGGTATCATATGTGTCAGGGATCGATCAAGGTAAATGTGTAGCAAACTAATAGGTGAATTCTGTACCAACCGAGAAGTCTCCTATAAAGGTTATATTCTATAGTCTTCTTAAGGAGCTTTTTTCAGCTCAAAATCAGACTAGCATGTTATTGGAGTGGCTAGTATGTAACTTACTATTTTTTATGTCCTTAACGGCAATGGATTTAAGACCAGCACTCCAAAACAAATATTAGGCCTATTGGAGTAAGTGATTTGTTGGTCAAATACTTGTATAGCATAGTAAAAGAATGATCCTAAACTAATTGTGGTTTCCAGATTAGAGATCCACATTCCCAAAATTGGAAAGATGATCCTGGACACCACGATTTATTCCTACACATATACTGTTGTAACTTTATTTAATGATGATCTTTCTTCCTACCTGCTGACACTTCTTGCTAGGATATATTAACATACTGTCATAAATAAGAAACTCGTGTATTAAATTATCCATATCACATTTTACACATTGCAAGTAAGATCGTATCTGATCAAGAAATATTTTGTAAGTGTATCTTGCTGTTGTACAATAATTATGTTTTGTTTCAAGTTTGGGTTCAATTTTTTACAAGCTGTTGAAAGAGAAACAGCCACACCAGATATTAACAACAACGGATTTAACTGCGATTATACCAGAGCTAGTCATTAATAATTTCAAATATCATATTACTCGAAGTATTCTACAAAAGTAATTATAACATTCTTTTACACCTGATTGACTTTAACATTTTTTCCTTATTTATTTTCCTATTCTCTATTTATATTAGATTATTATCAGGATTATTATTCAGGTATACATTTAGTAAATATATTAGTCAGGGACACGTTATTGAAAATTTCTAAGTGTCATTTTTTGGCTATTGAATTGTAAATAAACAAGGCTTATTAAATGATCATAGAAGGTTATATTCTTTATTATCTTCTATAGATTCAGAGCCGATTAACGGCATAAATACTGACTTAATGACTTATTTTACCGCAGTTGTACCGTTTGTCGCCTATCAGATAGTTCATACTCGTGGTTGAAGAAATAGTCAATTTTAATGTCTTTCAAAATATTAATAAACATATTTGTTTTCTCTTCTTCCAAATTTTGAATACAAAATATCACCTAAATATTGCTAATATTCTTTTTCTAGATGTAAACAGTACAACTAGCTTAAGAAGTACAACTAAGGCAACCAGTACAACTAGCGTAACAAGAACAAATAGCGCAACCAGTACAACCAGTGCAACTAGTACAACCAGCACTAGTACAACTAGTACAACAAGTACAACTAGAATAACCAGTACAACTAGTACTACCACCACTTCACAGCTTGAATGCAAGAGGGGATATACCTTGTTTACTGGAATAGTCGAAAGCTTTTGATTGCGTATTGTGACCGAATGCTTATCGTGGGATGACGCAAGAGCGGCATGCAAGAACGACAATGCTGATCTCGCAGTTTTTCAAGACCGAAATCTAGGACATGTTAGTAAAATTTTCGAATTCACAGTCACAAGTAAGTTCTATATTTCCATTTCTTATTGTATATGATACAAATGTAGCAGTGATATATATATATATATATATATATATATATATATATATATATATATATATATATATATATATATATATATATATAATTTTATTGCTCTCATATAAGTGCATGGCATTGTGTCTGGTCAAATCCATAAGCATTTTCAAAGTGTTTAAAAAGAAACAGTAGCACGATATCTGGCTTAACATATGATGTTATTAAACCCACCAAACGATGTATGTATGTATATATATATATATATATATATATATATATATATATATATATATATATATATATATATATATATATATATATATATATATATAAATGATGCCACACATGTTCCATATATGGATAACTATTGCTTGATAATATCCTTTTCTTTTCACTCTGTTTGTGCCAGTTTTATTGATGTATTAAATAGACTGGTGTGTCATAATTGCCTTAATATGTAGATCTCAACGCTCCAGTTCAAATACAGAGCCACAAAAGTGGCCTTAAATTACCTTAACTATTTAAAATTATTTTGAGATTTTAATAATAATAATAATAATAATAATAATAATAATAATAATAATAATAATAATAATAATAATAATAATAAAAATTAATAACAAAAAAAATAATAGCAACAATAATAAAAAATATTAATAAAAATAATAATAAAAATATAAATAATAAGAACAGTTATACTAATACTACTTATAATAATACAACTTCTACTTCTACTACTACTTATGCTTCTACTGCTACTATTACTACTACTACTACTACTACTAATATTACTACCACTACTAATAATGATACTGACACTACTACTACTACTACTACTACTACTACTACTAATAATAATAATAATAATAATAATGATAATAATAATTTTAATAATAATAATAATAATAATAATAATAATAATAATAATAATAATAATAATAATAATAATAATAATAATAATAATAATAATAATTAAATGCATGCTACTAAGGAAGCTGACTACAAAATATGCAACCTCATCCAAACGATATCGAAATAATTGTTGATAAGGAGGTACAGTGAAAGTCGGGGGTTATTTTTGTCTTCAGGATTTCACAATAGTATCCAGTAGTATTCTATGTGACCAATGAAGATCGATCTTAGGTTCATATTTTCTATAAAGCTTGAAGAAATCCAGCACAAAAAAATCATTCTCCATACGGTACTAGAAACTCTATAAGAGTTTAAAATGTGAGTCACTGTAAGATGTTAAAATATTACTGTAAATTATTCCGCATGTACCAGAGTATTTATAGCAAACTAAAACGTTATTTCATAAGCAAGCATGAAGAAATCATGGCGATTTCGAAATCACAACAATGTTGTCAACGTCAACAGGTATCATAAGAAATAAATGTGGTCACAGCCAATCATTTACACTGCTATTTCTGACTGCTTACTTGCAACGACAAAAATGCATTATTAAAATAAAAATTAAAAATAAATTAGAAAGAATTAGAGATAATTCAAATTTATCACACATGTAATTATACTACAGTGTAGTAGCACAATAGTATATTTCAAATAATGAACAACATATATTAGCAATTGACAGTCAAAATAAATGTTTTCTCCACTCGAATAATATCTGAGTAGAACATGAAACAAGTCTCCACACTTTGTGTGTGTATGTGTTTGTCTGTGTGTGTCTGTGTCTGTGTGTGTGTGTGTGTGAGTGGTCCCGATTGGCCTAGTTGCAAAGTATTCTAAAGCGCTTACCGTTACGGATCATACCTATCTCACCTCTTTTTGCGCGGTTTCGATTCTCATGTGTAGCCAGTTTTGTATGAGAGACAGCTTGCCAATAGCTTCTGTTGGGTCAATGGTTCTTTCCAGAGATTTCCCTGGTTCTACCTTGAGCATTAATATTTACCGCCATGTATCTAAGCAAAAAGTACTCCCAGATCAGAAAAATGAAACAATACTACCATTACTTAGCTACTAGTACTAATACTAATACTACTACTGCAACTACTACGAATAATAATAATAATAATAATAATAATAATAATAATAATAATAATAATAATAATAATAATAATAATAATAATAATAATAATAATAATAATAAAATTAATAATGATAATATTATAATAATTTTCTCATATCTCTCAAGAATATATAAATATATAAGATAATCATTGTCCTTGAATTTACTTTACAAGCAACTGCAAAAAAGGAAAGTGTATTTTAATTTTTGGATATTTTGTTGATAGTGTCATTAAAAGTGTTTCTTTTTCACGTTTCTTCTTTTTTAATGGCTATAAATTTTATATTTGTTTAGAGTTCCGATGAGAAAACAATGATCGTAATTTAACGTTTTTCATATCCCATGGAAATTTTTTAATAAGGAGCAACATTATAAGAATCATCCATGCTTGATTATATAATGCATTATTGTTTATATGAGATTTTGTTGTTCTTCATTATTTATATTGTAATATTTTGTAATTGGTTTAATGTTTAATATATTAATTTGTTAGTTTAGTTAGTTATTGTTTACTTGATTGAATTAATTATGATTTCTTGTTCTATTTTAAAGCACAAGATGGGGAAAATTGCGACCTTCGACGTGCTCTCTGGTTGGGTGCAATGACGAAAGCTGTGGGTGTAGCTGAATATATAGACGGTCGGACTATTTCATCCAATAACGCGTTGTGGGCAAATGGGTTTCCCAAAACCCCAGGCAATTGCATTCCAATACTAATTGCTGATCGCACATCAGTCCTATTAGATAGCCCGTGTATAAATCGTTCACAATACGTTTGTCAACATTTTTAAATCCTCAGATATCTAGCAACTGACGACAAAATTTGAATGTCAAACGAATGAAATAATAAAACATGAAGATTAATGTATGATATATTTGACATGACACCCATTTTATTAAAGCAAGAATATAGTCGAAAGAGGGAAATATAATATTTTCAGTAAACGTTTCTTAAATAAAGTTAAATTAAATAATGAAGACCGTGGTCAATAATCCATAATGTTTATTTAAGTAACTAACGGAAAACTATATTTTACTTTTATTGTTTGTTTTTTTTACAACTATTCTATTATATGAAACTTGTTTACATTTTATTATTTAATAAGCTAGATTCACTTTCTGGCAAATGAGCTTTTAAAATTATTTTAATTCATACCCAGTGAAAGAAGCAATGATTTCAATTAAGGTCATATCTAACCTACGTGATTATTGATTTGAGACTGATAGAAAATTTAAATCTGAAGACAATGCTATAAAACACAGCCCTGAAAATGCTGGTCTCCTATCAATATCTTTATTAGTCATGTCTCTCATGTCAGTCATTTTTTCGTCTCGACGTGTCTTATTCAGATGTGCAATATCCTCTCATTCAAATACAATAGATTGAAATTCCAGCGAACATTCATATCAAATTCGTTTGCTTTTGGGTATTTCTTTTTGTTATTATCATCAAACCAGAGTTACGGAAAAATACCTCAATAAACAAATATTTCGTCAACTTATGTGTAAATTTTGGCTTTTATATATCAAGGCGAACCCAAATCGTGCGGCTGCATAACAACTGAGAATCTCAATTAACTAAAGTTATTATAAATATCCTTTCATATTGATATTAGAGTAAAGCGTCCTCTCCTAGAACCGTATCCAGCAACTTTCTCGATTTTCTCTTTTCAGCGAAAAACAAATTGACATAGAGGACAAATAATGAATAATTCGTATTGCAAACAACTAAAGTTCTGGTAAACACCATTCATGCTGATGCTAGAGCCAATATAATCGCCTAGCACCGTATCCAACAGCTATCTTTTTTTTTCTTTTCAGAGAAACACATTAGACATAAAGAGAACTTGAAAGTAAAAGTCCCTTTCAGTAATTCCCTCATGAGATATCTTAATTTATCAAAACTTAAGGCGCATTCCGATAAAACTCTTATTACTTATTTGTTAAAAATGCAATATACTTTATACATGATGAAAACAAAGACATTGGTACATAGCAATGAACATTTTAATTGTACTCACATGTCTTCCGAAACATGATAGTTTGAAAAACTATCTTTTACGAAGATACGATTCTAAACATTACAGATGCAGATAACACATATTATTTAATTGGTCAGTATCTGTAAGCAGAAGCTGCTGGATAATTCCCTGTATAAATTCCACTTTTTGAATATATTGAGGATCAATGATGCAAGACGAATACTATTTAAATGGTGATGGTTGACCCTTTATAACAATTATAAAATAAGACGGTAACAAAGGACTAGTTTTCTATTAACAGACATAAGCAAGAGAATTCGATCCCACTTGGTATGTGCCAGCCATACAAAAGGAGCAAAACAATTTCGTACTATTCGTACAGGCCATGCATACTTCCAATAAAATGACATTTCGGTCTTCTATACACCGATATATTTCTCCTGGCAAACATATGTTAGTTGTGTCTTACATAGCTTAGGTGGTTGGGCTAGAAAACTTTTGACAATAGGAAATGGAGACTCTTTGACATATTTCATTAAAACCTCGAGATTTACAACTATTTACAATGATTATGATAACTGTTTCATTTCGCAGAATTTTAATCCTTCTATTTGAAAAACTCAGCACATTATGCAAAAATCAGGTTTAAGGTCTCACTGGAGTTTGATAACCCTAATCTTTAAGGTATAAGGCATGAACGTAATTGTCCAATCCCTAGCACTTACACATTCGCACACAATATAAATCGATGATGTGGTTTACATTTACATTGAGCTAGGCTTGAAAACGGGTTGGCTTGTTGGTGACTGCCTGTCAAAGTTAGTCTAGCATTGGAGATCAAATGGGTAACTTGGGCTCCAAATGAGCAGCCGACTTGGCTTAAGAATTTACATGTGTATGCCACTTAGATAAATATCTAAAAATCTACATGGTTGAGGGAATATCTAAAAATGAACATTGATGAGGGACAATGAAAGATATGTTGATTTTTTTACAGCACTAGTGAACTTTAAAAATGAATAAGGTACATACTGATATTCTTAGTCGCCTTGCCTCAAAAATATGTGCAAATGCTCTTTTCTCTCAAAATGAATTTAAAAATGAGGGAATGATGGTAGTATCTGTTCAGTATAAAAGACACCAGTTGTATAAGAAATTAACCGTGATGCTTATGTCAGAATCGTACATGTATCCCTGCAACACCAAGCATGAATTAGGTTTTATTTGTATCTTTAATGTAATATTATTATCTTTTTTTTGCAATAGGTAATCATCTTGTCAAACAAAGTTGCCCCCAAAAAAACTGTACAGTGAGACCTAAATGTAAATATAAGCACGTTCATGCATCAGTGAGGAAAGGGAGATATCTCTTAACTTTATTAATCGTACCGGTGAAGTGGAAAAATATTGCACTATTTGCAGAGATATCTGGTTGTGTTAATCTTGGTCGAAATGCACAATAGCTTTACATTGTTTTTATTTATATCTTTATTATAATCAGTCCTTCATAAAATAGAGCTTAATAGAAGCACGAGCTTATAGTGAAATGGAAAAGGCAAATGAACGAATTAACAAGAGTGATGATAGTTTCAAGGAACTAATCTATGATAGCAGGAATAAAAAGAAACAGAAGTTATATAATATGTTTTAAAACGAGACATTTTTAAATATCTCGGTGTGTTCTACGACGACAAGAAAACACTACTTAAAACGATTACCATGACATAGGACATGTAGCTAATTATAAAAGCATACTGGAAACGTAATTCTGCAAATGATTAGTAAAAAAGACCAATAAGTTGATGCGAGTATTGTAGTCATATCTCTTGCAATAGTCAAAGCTTTCGACGATTAAATTAGTAAAATCACTGATGATAACATAAGTTTTTTTAAATAGGTATGACACAAATTTGGACACAAAAGAGATTAATTCTTATTAGGACAATGGTGATGCAGACGATATTCCACTTCCATCCAATCTGCACTCTAGAGAATTGTCATTATGAAATTATTACAACAAACTTAAGAAGATGTCAACGGATCCATACGATAATTTATTTAAGGTATCAGCTTTTACTATTCCCCCCTATTCAAGACAAAAGGTGAAAATTAATGGTAACAAACTTGTAGTCGCGTGCATAACTAAAAGACATCTTGTCCTAAAAAAACTTCACGTTAGATCAAATACGCCTGATACACGAATATATCGATGAAACAGAAAGAGATTACGGTAATTGTGTAAACAAAATAGATTTCTTTGAACATAAAGTAGAAGACATTTTTGATTTCTACACATGGTTGAATAAAAATGAGGAACTAGGAGATAAATGAAACGATGATATTTAGTCTACTGTTTTTGATTAAATACAGATGTTCTTTTCGAGCTAATCCTAGCGATAATAAATAATAAGTTCTTGATTTAATTGTTGGTACTGGAACCTTTATACACGTTTACAAATATTAAGTAAATCAAAAAACAAATCGCCGATTTCAATCATATTTCAGAGAAATTCCAAAACAAGATGTTAATGCACTAATGCAATATTCCAAGTTTTATCATAAACAAACCTCTGGTGTGTAAAACAATGGCGAGAGCATTACAGTAGAATATTTAGAGTAGTATCATATTTTCCCTGCTAATGACCATATATGATACAATCTCAATTGGAGCTACATTAAACCGGCTTTTTGTTAAAAATGTTCTGAATTTGTGTGTCTCTTTCAACAGCCTGTAAAAAATTGATCCTCGACCTGAGACAAAAAAATGCGTCTTAACGAAGCAAGTATCACTTATGAAAAATTACTTGATCAAATATACGATCTTATCTGCGAAGTGTAAAATATGACATGCATGTGTTAATACGCGAGTCTCGTATTATTGATAGTATATTAATAGATATTCTGGTCGCTATAATGAAATTGGGTTATTGAGCCAGATTCCTGGTTTGCCTCTACTACAACACCAGCAAAAACTATTTAATGGATAGCTCAGCATCATATGATGAAACATCTAAAGGGAAAATGAAAGGATACGATATTAAATTATTTTGATTGAAAGGAAGAGTAAAATGGATAAACAGAGTGATGAAGCAATTGCTGTATGCAGAATATGTGAAATCTGTGTAAACGTTTCTAGTGGAACCATGCTATATTGTAATACATAACAATGCACCATCCAGTCAAAATTAGTCATTACAAGATTGACAATATTTCATAATACTGACGGGAATACATCTTGCGAAGATAATTCCTGCCTTGATAAATATATAATTTTACCACCAATTCAGAGAATCTTACTTGGGATCATTGGCGTAAAATAATTGTCTAATTCTTCATGTGTTTTACTGATGAGCAAACTACATACTGTCTATATGATCGCCCAGAAGCACTTTCCATTTCATTGTATTTCTAAATTAGATTTCGATTTCATCTACCGAGTTAGAAATGGCTGACCTCCAGTTTAATCCAAAAGTAATCCGTAATGTATGTAGAGTATGTAGTTGGCCTATTCTGTAAAAAATAGCTCTAAATCAGATTTAATCATATATATTGTTTGAAATTTAACACAATCTTTACTTCTGGTTGGATTGTTTAAATGATCCAGCAAAAGTTCCTACCTCAGAACTACTTGAGGGCTCTGGATCAGATGCAATAATATATATTGCCTGAGTATAACACAATATTTATTGTCATTAGATTGAATAAAATGTTTAGACACCGGGAAGTATTCATGATTATGGATATGCCTCAAGTGCCCATTTGTAATTCCAATTTATTTCACCTACATATTGCTTACCACTATTCTTGTAGGTGAGCAAATATATGACATTACTTCTGAGTTAGATCAAGGTTAATTTTCCTAACAGCAGGACTAAAATATAATCCTTTATTTAGGTCAGTTATATGTGATATATTGTCAATAACGACATTGACAAAATCCATGATATTTTGATCGCTATTGTTTGAATTATTGTCAAATTTTTCTAATCGTGCAGTCTTACGAGTTTTGGAATATCCGTTTGGATATCCGTATTATTCCTTTCTCCAAGACCTCTGTTGTTCCTCGTTCGTTTTCTTTATCGTTTTCAATGAGCAATGATGTTGATTTTAACACTTTATAATGATGATCGATGATATTGTTGACAATATATAATGTTGATCGATGATATTTGTATTGAAAGTATATAATGATGAATGATGATGTTGGAATTTACAAGATATAATGATGAACGATGATTTTGGTGTTGACAGTAACTGAGAATGAGCGATTATTAAATCATATATTTTGAGAATGCATAACAACTGTTTACAATTTTGGCTTAGATAAGGGTTTGATTTCGAGAATGGACCTGAACGTTTCAATTGTTTTAAAAGATATGATATAGTATGTCACCTGATATATTATGTCACCAAATAAATACATTTTGTATCTAAAAAGGATGGATTCCGTCCTAGGTAATTCTGGTTTGCCTAGTAAGAGAGAGAGAGAGAGAGAGAGAGAGAGAGAGAGAGAGAGAGAGAGAGAGAGAGAGAGAGAGAGAGAGAGAGAGAGAGAGTTTCAATGCATACATGATGATTAAAATGGCTTATATTAGTTAAACAGTTTATCAACGGTTGTCATTCAATTAAATAAGTGTAACGATTATGATGTTTATGTCTTTTCTTCCATCATCACCTTGTCGTTAGATCTTTTGGATATAATAATACTTTATCAGAATAATCACTTATATATTTTTTCAAATACACATAGGTTACTCGGTGACAATACTCAGAAAAAGCAGCAGGGAGGGAGAACCCTGCACAAATAGAGGCCTTATTTACAAAAAAAAAGATTCCTACCGAGGCTGAAAAAAGTAAATAACGCTAAACCAAAATCTCTAACTTAATATATTTCCACACGGTTAAAAACCGATAATATAAATCGGTTTGGTTAACTCAGTTTTGTTATTCTATTATTGAATCATTTTCCTGACTTTTTCAAGCGAATTTGTTTACTTGTTAAAGTTACTCAATTGTTGTCCTTCACCCTTTCTGCTGCTCCTGATTGTCAAGGGGAGCTAACCAAAGATTTTATTCAAACCATTCTACGAACGTATGTATAAATTAATGTGTAGAGTTTCGTTTCTTAAGTCAATAATATTTCCATCCTGATTTGTATGTTTGAAATTCATTCTCGACAATAATGGATTATGTATACGCAGGTAGACCTGCTTTATTGGCTCATATATAATAATCCACCCTGGGGGTGTTTGAATACTGGACGAATATAATATATATCCCTGCTGGGTCCGATTAGACTTAGAGAGGTCGACGTTGTAACTGCTGTCAATGATATCGCATACTAAATCCAGTGCGATGGTGGATGTTACATAAACAATATTAGGCGAACTATGAAGACCTGTTCCCTATGGGTCACTATTATATTTGAGACCAGCTGGGGTGGGATTGATTTTTTTCCATGAATTACAGGTTCCGCTAAATTACTCATCAATAAGATCATTAATTGATTTTTTTTAGCTCAGATGAGTTGAATCCGGGAATAATGAATATTGATAGCCGTTGTGCTCTTATTTTATAATGTTTCATAAATAATCTCGGTAATGTACAATTAATGAAATAATCCATGAAAGTTTTCTTCATAAGATCATGTTCTTCTGCGACAGCGTTTAAATGGTGTATCTTTTCGATTATTTGCATTTTCATGTCCTCAGAGTAATGCTGTCATAAGCCAGAAAATAAGTGTCTTAAATTATTATAAGCATTAGAAATTTCAGTCTTGACATCATTCGAATATGTCTTAAAGAAATCTTCATGAACAGAAAATCTTTACCTGTGAATTTTACATGACTTTCCATATCAATTATAGTGATATAATTTATTCCTAAATACCAATAACCATGATACCGCTCGATTGTCTGATATTCGGGTTGTTTTAAAAACTTTGTGTTGTCTGTTTTAAACTCAACGATTTTGTGCTCTGGCGGATCTTGATAAGTTGCTGAAACTTCAGGTCATCCTAACACTGATCTGATCGAACTTTGATAAATATCCACAGCATAGTCAGGAGACTGTATTTCAATCACCGACGATAATTTTGGTTCGTAAACAGTAATTGTTTTTTTCGACACTTTCCCAGTTATTGACTTAATCCTGCGCTGGAATTCCACATTAATTTGCTTTATCTGATAACTACAATTTGGAATACTAACTACTTGCCAATCAGGAGTTCCATCAGATTTATTCTTATTTGCGAATACTAATGAATTATTTGGCTGTAGTCCACCAAATGGTTTTGATCTAATATTAGGCCAGCTATATTAAACCCGTAACTGAGCTAATGCTATTCTTTTACTGGAATTGCACTTGAAAAATTAACGCTAAAGTCAGGATTGGTTGAACTTATCGATATCAAGGTAGGTTTTGAAAGAGTTGTATTAGAGACGATCTGCTGTATTAACTCTGTCGACTAAATATCCGAACGATGTACTGGCGCTGTCAATATTGTTATTTTTATTGTTTAATTCTACATTTATTTTACTCTGAACATTGTCAGCAGAATCGCTAGTGATTATGAATGCTTCATCATAGGTTTTAATTATCGTCACGAACTCCTCGTCAGATATTTTACCATCACTGAGATACGTGGAAATATACCCAGATAGTATAGAGAAGGTTGATGTTGCTGTATGCAATTTTATCATATACTCACTGTCACGGAATTGTACAAATATTTTTATACCCAGATAGTATAGAGAAGGTTGATGTTGCTGTATGCAATTTTATCATATACTCACTGTCACGGAATTATATAAATATTTTTTCTTTATTAAGTAAACGTACTCGGGTTTCGCTTTTAGTGTACAATGATACCCGATGGTGATCAATGTATATTCTACATTTCGAAATAGTGAGTTCGGTTCTTCCTTGCTCGACACGTGCAAAGTGCTTCAGGCTGGAAAAAACGAATACATGAATTACACAGACGATGTTGAGCTACATTGCCTGTGTATATATGCTTCAAACTGGAATGAAAATATTACATTACTGACCGTTCTGTCAATCGGAGGTCTACTGAGACCTAAATCTCCAACTATAGAGGTACGTAATTTATTCGTTAATATGCCTTGAAAGTTGTCTATTGTATTATCATTTTTAATACCGCAGTTATGTCGCTTCGACAAATTTAGTAAATGCCGCTTAGTAAATGATAATGTTTTATTCGTATATGTGATTTGGCAAAAATTCTACGAAATTATGTTTAATGCAGCACGAGTCCTATAACCCGCTAACTTAACCTGTTCTGTTTATTGTAGTTTTAAAAGGCAATACTGAGGATGTATATGACTTACCATATATACCGTCGTTGTGTACTACTGTATATACTAGTGTCATGAGTAGTACACGATATCGGATATATTTCCAGCTGTCTGTGTGTGTGTTTGTGCCGGATCCAGCCGTTTGTGCCGGATTCAGCCGTGTTTGTGTTGGTGCAGTGTGCAGCCGTTCGTGCCGGGTGCAGCAGTTTGTGCCGTGTGCAGCTGTCTGTACTGTGAGGGCGTATGCTGTGTTGTGCTTCTGTGTCGTGCCGTACAGCAGTGTAGAGCTACGTGTGCAGTGCTGACGGGTGCTGTGCTTGTGTATTCGAGTGCTTCGAATATTTCAACGTTGCTAGTCGGGTTGAAGTTGATCAAGCGTGGCGGACCAACGTGGTGGACGCTGATAGTCTAACCCAATGATCAATGGTGGTCGGTGACTACAAATCTTTGCTTGGAATCAGTAGCGAAGAGTTCAGGGAGTGTCTATATTGCTCCAGATATATATTATTTTAGCCGTGGGCTAATGCAGGTTTTTTTGTAATATCCAGTGTTTTTGCTATCGTGAGTAAAAACTATCACTTCGCTAGTTTGAGCGAAATCTCATTTGCTTGTAGAACTATCAAGGCGTTATTATGAACGAACCATTATTCGTTTTACTAGTATGAGTAAAACTTGCAATTCGTTATTTTTGAACGAACAATCATACTGTAGCCATTATATCAATTCGTCATTTTGAACATAACATTATTCGTATTTTACGATCATATTTCTGTTTGTGATATACCGTGGATCGTTTTTCTTATGTCTTGGTATCATTTTTATTGCATTTAAGATCGTGCTTGTTATGTTAATTAGTCTTATATTGGGACCCAGTGCAAGCACGTGTCTATAATATTTAATTTCATACCTCCATGTAACATTAAACATTGTATTGCATTCCCATCAGTGGTGTTTTGTTATCAATACGAAAGTCCCAAACTCGGTTATCTTGGTACAAATGGTGTCAGAAGTGGGATCTTCGGATTTAACAAAACAGTGTTTCACTATTAGTGTATGATTATTTTTGTATGTTTCAGACGCTCTTGACAAGACAGTAGGTTAAGTAGCCATTTTACATTTGCCTTGTTTATCGTACCGTTGTATGTTGTTGTTGCTTTCCGAGAAGGAAAATACGGTTTAGTTGTTCATAGTGTAAAGATTACACCTTTTGAAATAATTGTGCACTTTTAGGTTGGTTGTATCATATTTGTTTTATATAAACAAAATGTCTTCGATGAAAGAACTTGTGGAACTGGAGAAGCAGTTTGGGTACGATGGGGAATCTTTAAGAAATTTTGTTCGTGAAGAACAGGCTAGAGAAAGGGACCTGAGGGAAAAGGAAAAGGAAGCCAAACGGGAATTGGTAGAATTAGAAAAGAAGTCCGAAAGTGAGAAATTAGAGATAGAGCGACAATTAAAGCGGAAAGGGGGGGGGGAAGACGCAGAAAGACAAAGGGCTTTTGAGAAGGAAAAAATAGAATTAGAGAAACAGGCCGAAAAGGAAAAGATAGAATTAGAAAG
The DNA here is from genome assembly GCA_016746295.1 of Potamilus streckersoni. Classification (NCBI taxonomy): domain Eukaryota; kingdom Metazoa; phylum Mollusca; class Bivalvia; order Unionida; family Unionidae; genus Potamilus; species Potamilus streckersoni. The sequence goes on along the minus strand of JAEAOA010002326.1, from coordinate 641,365 downwards.
ACAGGCTGAAAAGGAAAGGATATAATGGGAAAGGAATGCCGAATGGGAAAAGTTACTACTGCTAATAGAAGTAGAAGATAGGAAGTCAGAAAGGGAAAAACAAGCGAGATTAGAAACTTTAGAGATAAAAGATAGAAATAGGGAGAGGCAATTTAAAAGAAATTCTGAGCTATTGCAAACCAAATGGGAGGGGGAACGTGATTTTAAACTGAAAGGTCCAAAACTACCCCCATTCGAAGACTATAAAGATAATATGGACAGCTATCTTAATAGGTTTGAAAGGTACGCCACTGTACAAAAATGGAAAAAGGATGACTGGTCGCTTCATCTTAGCGCGTTGCTCAAGGGTAAAGCTTTAGATGTTTCTTCTCGTTTATCTGCGACGGATTCGCTTAATTACCTCGGGTTAAGGGCACTTCTGAAGAAGTACGAGTTAACCGAGCAAGGGTTTTGCAAGAAGTTTAAATATAGTAAACCCGAGAGAGGCGAGACATTCACTCAATTCGTCAGTAGGACGTGCAATTGCTTGCAGCGATGGGTGGAATGTGGTAAGTCGTGAAGACATTCGAGGGTCTTATGGACTTTTTGCTTCGGGACCAGTTATTAACAACTTGTGGCAAAGAGTTGTATTTGTTCTTGAAGGAACGATCCTTCACAAGTATATATGACATGGCCACAAAGGCTGACCTATTTGTTGAAGCGCGGCGGGGTTCCCAGAACGTTATCTCGCGAGACGGAAAAAGCGGTAATCAGGCTAATGACCCAAAACCCAGGGAACCTGCAAAATCTAGTAGAAATAACCAGGGGAGGTATAAGGACAAGAAATGTGTCACTTGCAAGGAGTGGTGTCATATCTCTCCCAATTGTCCAAAGCGGAAGGAACCAGTCCAGAGAGTCGCAGTAGCCATTGAAGGCAGGCGGTCGATAAATAGAAAATTCGATGTTTCCCAGCCAGCTAACCAGGAAGCAGCGTATGAGCCAATAATGCGTGCAAACATCGGTCGAGACACTATCCAATCGATCGGTACATGTATTTTCCCAGAAGCAAGGGTACCGACGGCGAATGGCACTGTAAATGGCCAGGAAGTGACCGTTTTACGAGACACTGGGTGCACTAGCGTAGTCGTGAAACGGAGCCTCGTTCGCGATGACCAATTGCTGGGGTTCAAATCGCCATGTATGCTACTGGACCAATCAATCGACCATGTTCCGGTCGCAAGGATAGAAATTCAGACATCCTTTCTGACCGGAATCGTCGAAGCGTTGTGCATAGCCAATCCGATCTATGAACTGACCATTGGCAATTTACAGGGATCTAGACTCCCGATCATGTCGGATTTCAGATTCCCAATCATCGAAGCAGTGCAGACTAGAGCTCAGGTAAAGGGGGATAACAATCCCCTACGGAAATTGAAAGTACCTGACGCCATTATTGATATCTCCCGCGACGAATTTCTAAACGAGCAAGAACGAGAAGCGACTTTACATGCGATCGGGGAGAAAATATTATCGGGTAGCGTGAGAAAGTGCAAGAACGGGGGGTCCTCCAGGTTTCTAAAACGTAAAGGCTTCATGAATAGAGAGTATACTACTCCTGATGGTAGGAAATATCAGCAATTAGTCGTTCCCAAGAATTTTAGGGTGCATGTACTCAAGGTCGCGCACGAATCAAGTATGGCCGGTCATTTAGGTGTAAGGAAAACATCGGATAGGGTGACCAGGGAATTCTATTGGCCTGGGGTCAATAGCGAAGTAGCGCGGTTTTGCCGTTCGTGCGATGTTTGCCAAAAGGCTGTCCTTAAAGGCAAGATAACTAGAATACCGTTAGGTCAGATGCCCCTGATAGATACCCCGTTTAAAAGAGTAGCTGTTGACATCGTAGGGCCCATATTTCCGCACACAGAACGTAAAAACAGTTACATCCTAACACTGGTAGATTAGGAGACTAGGTAACCTGAAGCCATAGCCTTACCCTCAGTTAAGACTGAACGTGTAGCCGAAGCGCTCGTAGACATGTTTAGCATGGTAGGAGTGCCCGAAGAGATTCTTACAGACTGTGGGACGCAATTCACCTCAGATCTCATGGAGGAAATAAGTAGGTTGTTGTCCCTTAAACAGTTGCGCACAACACCATACCATCCTATGTGCAATGGGTTAGTAGAGAAATTCAACGGGACGTTAAAGCAAATGTTGCGACGGATGTGCGCAGAAGGACCTAAAGATTAGGATAGGTATATAAACGCAATCCTGTTCGCGTATCGTGAGGTCCCTCACGAAAGTTTGGGTTTCTCCCCGTTCGAACTGTTGTACGGTAGGACAGTTCGTGGTCCTATGGGTATCTTACTCGAATTGTGGTCGGGCGAAGTCGCGAACGAAGATGTCAAGACCACTTACCAATACGTTGTAGATCTACGCGAAAGATTAGAGAATGCATGCCAAATGGCGCAAGACGAACTCGCGAAATCGAGTCATAGAAATGCGAAGTATTACAACCGGGAAACACGGAGCAAGAGGTTTAACGTAGGTGATCAAGTGCTGTTGCTTCTCCCTACGATCCGAAACAAACTGCTAGTCCAATGGAAGGGACCATATGAAGTCAAACACGTGAAAGGCGAGATGGACTACGTTATCGACATGGAAGGTAGGTACAAAATATTTCACGCTAATATGCTAAAACTCTACATAGATAGACCTAGTCAGGCTATTGATAAAGGGGTCTTGAATGTAGTATGCATGGCGGTGATAGAGGATAGGTCGTGTGACGAATCGGAATTCGTCTCCAGTACTGTATTACCCCTTGAATACCCCAGTGACGTAGGGAAAGAGGGTATAGACCAGATCAGTGTATGGCCAGATTTATCTGAAGGTCAGCGTACACAGATCATGCAGGTATTGTCCAAATACACAGAAGTGTTTACAGACAAACTAGGCCGGACTGGATTGATTCAACATGGGATCAAGTTGAGTACATCAGAGCCGATCAGAATTAAGGGATACCCAATACCCTTTAATGCACGGGAGACTGTCAATGATGAAGTGGGAAAAATGTTAGAGCTGGGAGTGATCGAACCTTCCAATTCCCCATACTCATCCCCCGTTGTGCTAGCCAGAAAAAAGGACGGAACAAACCGCTTTTGTATTGACTTTCGGCAGTTGAATAAAATCACCGTGTTTGACGCGGAGCCTATGCCAGATATAGAAAGCTTATTTTCGAAATTGGCAGGCTATAAATTTATTTCTAAGTTTGACCTTACCAAAGGATATTGGCAAGTTCCAATCGCCGACAATGCCCGAGAGTTAACGGCATTTGCGACTCCAAAAGGTCTCTATCAATTCAGGGTCATGCCTTTCGGTTTAGTTAACGCCGGCGCGTCGTGCGTTCGTCTTATGCGCAAGTTACTTAACGGTATGGAAAACGTAGATAGTTTTGTGGATGATATCTTCGTTTACACGTATACATGGGAAGAACATGTTCAAACATTAAGGGATTTACTTGACAGACTTCGTAGAGCTAATCTTACAGATAAGCCCGAAAAATGTAGTGTAGGGTACTCTAACCTTGAATGTTTGGGACATCTTGTAAGTGGACTAGACCAGTTGAAATCTCATTCAGACAAAGTAGGTGCACCTAGACCGGGAACTAAGAAAGAATTTCGATCTTCCTTAGGTTTGATTGGGTTTTATAGGAAATTTGTCCCCAATTTTGCTGCTATTGCCAGCCCATTAACACACCTGACTAAGAAAGGACAACCGAATAAAGTACCCTGGGGTGTTTGCCAGGAAAATGCATTTAACGCTTTGAAACAAAGACTGATAAGTGCATCAATCTTATAGTTGCCAGAATTGAATAAAATATTTGTGTTGAGGACTGATGCGTCCGATACAGGACTTGGGGATGTTTTGATACAGAAGCAGGAGGGGATGAAATTGCCCATTGCTTATGCAAGTAGGAAACTGCTTCCTAGGGAGTAAAATTACTCCGTGATTGAGAAAGAGTGCCTAGCCATAGTATGGGGAATAGGAAATTCCATAAGTACCTTTTCGGGAGGGAATTTACCTTGCAGACGGATCATCAGCCGCTCTTATACCTGAACAAAGCAAAGGTCGCTAACGCAAGATTAATGCCCTGGGCATTGTCTTTGCAACCGTATAGTTTCCGGATCGAGGCGATTCGAGGGTCGTAAAATGTTGGTGCTGATTTTTTAAGTAGGGTGTAATTAACAGATTATTTTCAGGGTTCAGAATTGAATGATTTAATAAATGTTTCAAGTTCACATTTCGTGACTCTTTTCTAAAGGTGTTGCTACTTTTAAAGGGGGAGGTATTGTCACGAAATTGTATAAATATTTTTTCTTTATTAAGTAAACGTACTCGGGTTTCGCTTTTAGTGTACAATGATACCCGAGGGTGAGGTGATCAATGTATATTCTACATTTCGAAATAGAGAGTTCGGTTCTTCCTTGCTCGGCACGTGCGAAGTGCTTCAGGCTGGAAAAACCGAATACATGAATTACACAGACGATGTTGAGCTACATTGCCTGTGTATATATGCTTCAAACTGGAATGAAAATATTATATTACTGACCGTTCTGTCAATCGGAGGTCTACTGAGACCTAAATCTCCAGCTATAGAGACACGTAATTTATTCGTTAATATGCCTTGAAAGTTGTATATTGTATTATCATTTTTAATACCGCAGTTATGTCGCTTCGACAAAATTTAGTAAATGCCGCTTAGTAAATGATAATGTTTTATTCGTATCTGTGATTTGGCAAGAATTATACGAAATTTCTTTTAATGCAGCACGAGTCCTATAACCCGCTAACTTAACCTGTTTATTGTAGTTTAAAAGGCAAGACTGAGAATGTATATGACTTACCGTATATACCGTCGTTGTGTACTACCGTATATAATAGCGTCATGAGTAGTACACGATATCGGATATATTTTCAGCTGTCTGTGTGTGTGTTTGTGCCAGGTCCAGCCGTTTGTGCCGGGTTCAGCCGTGTTTGTGTTGGTGCAGTGTGCAGCCGTTCGTGCCGGGTGCAGCAGTTTGTGCTGTGTGCAGCTGTCTGTACTGTGAGAGCGTATGCTGTGTTGTGTCGTGCCGTACAGCAGTGCAGAGCTACGTGTGCAGTAAAGACGGTTGTTGTGCTTGTGTATTCGAGTGCTTCGAATATTTCAACGTTGCTAGTCGGGTTGAGGTTGATCAAGCGTGGCGGACCAACGTAGTGGACGCTGATAGTCTAACCCAGGAATCAATGGTGGTCGGTGACTACAAATCTTTGCTTGGAATCAGTAGCGAAGAGTTCAGGGAGTGTCTACATTGCTCCAGATATATATTATTTTAGCCGTGGGCTAATGCAGGGTTTTTGTAATATCCAGTGTTTTTGCTATCGTGAGTAAAAACTATCACTTCGCTAGTTTGAGCGAAATCTCATTTGTTTGTAGAACTATCAAGACGTGATTATGAAAGAACCATTTTTCGTTTTATTGGTATGAGTAAAACTTGGAATTCGTTATTTTTGAACGAACAATCATACTTTGGCCATTATATCAATTCGTTATTTTGAACATAACATTATTGTATTTTACGATCATATTTCTGTTTGTGATATACCATGGATCGTTTTTCATTTGTCTTGGTATCATTTTTGTTGCATTTAAGATCGTGCTTATTATGTTAATTAGTCTCATATTGGGACCCAGTGCAAGCACGTGTCTATATTATTTCATTTCATACCTCCATATAACATTAAACATTTTTGTATTGCGTTCCCATCAATGGTGTTTTCAATCCGAAAGTCCCAAACTCGGTTATCTTGTTACACTCACGTAATTTATCATTCGCACATGTGTTTATTTTTTAGCAATAATTCTTAGAATGCCCGCTATAGTCGTTGAATTTGAAACAATAATTAATATAATTGCTGGATCTGTCGTTGTTAATGTCGATAATATTAATTCGGATCCAGCAACAATAGCAGAAACTGAGTAAACAACTGTATATATATATTATATACACGTCTACGATATTTTTTACTTTTACTGTTTAACTGTCGATGGTATTTTTTAGTTTAGTTAAATATTCACAAGCTTGATAATATCTGTGACGTTGAACGTCGATAGATGACGTAGTCATTTGGTCCATTGTACTATGACGTTAAGTAATTAATTGAGTTACAATATCCAAACACCACCAGTAATTACTTTGACACAAACTTCTACTCGATGATTCCAGCGTAAACGTTTCTTCAGAAACTTTATTCAACAATACAGATACAGTTTTAGGAAAATCGCCGGTTGATAGAGATGTTGAGGATATTTTACAATTTGCAACAATATGCAAGGACATCCTATATGTACCAGTGATCTCCGCGGTGTGTTTGATGGTTTTATTTTCTGGTGTCCACAATCCAAATCCAGACATAACAGTATATATAATATTTGTCATCTGATTGGAAGACATTTTAAACAGGTTTGCTTTTCTAAATATTATCCGGTATTCCACTGATAAAATCGTTTGAGTTTTGTGTTAGTATCAGTAAGTTTTATATAAACATTTTGTGGACTTCCAAAACATTCGTTATTAGTTCTGTTTATGTTTCTACGAAAACTCAAAAACGTATTCACTTGACCGGTAAAATCAGTTTTGAGCGTGACAATTTCATTACTCAAATTTCTGTATCATCGACTTATTTTTTGCAGCAGCATCAAACTCAGATTCTGGTGTTCTTAAATTACTAATAAAATTATTATCCATATTGAGAAATGCACGCATTATACCACCGTTGGTTAATACGTACTTAGATTCCCGATATTCAACATATATTTTTGTTGTAGCATCATCTGCGGTTGGATATCCAAAATCTGTAATTTTATTTTTGTCCATAATAACGTCTCCAATAAAAACACCGCCAGTCGTCTTGACATAATCATTAACTGACTAACCGGAATCTTGTATTGTACCATTTTTAATCAGTAAAGGTAACGATATTGTCAACAACTGCAGTAGGAATTCGTTTGAGTACATCTTTTAGTTGTATATTACTCGTCTTTAATTGTCCTTGTTTATCCTGAAAAATAATCACTTCCTTTTGATCTACACTTGAAATATTAAATAAATCATCAATCACATTTCATAGCTGATCGAGGGTTACATATTTAGATAAATCACCTTGCTGCTGACCTTTACCACGAGCAGATCTTCCGTAAATATCTACCATTATATTTACTGATGTCTGCTTAAATGTGACAGCATGACATATTCATGCACGACTTTATGAGGTTGTTTTTCTGTAGGTGCTTGGGATATAAAATTAAGTACATTAAGTACTTCTCGACCACATATTGTAGGATCAGTTAATGTTTGTGTTGGTAATGTAGAATACCAGATTGGATCAGTATTATTACTGACATAATGAAGAAATTCTTTTGTTGGCGCTAATCCATATCAATAAAAATAAATAATTCCACGTGGATCAATTGCATACGCTACCAAGTGTGTAGCTGGTCCAGAGTTTTTATCGAGATTAATAATATCAGTTTCAGTATTATTCGGTTGTTTTGGTAATTGATCGCGCATACAAACACCTCTAAAGTTTTATACTTTTAATTTTTAGCAGCATCGAGTAAATCAAAATTAGACATAGGCGAGATTAGTGTACTGTCGCTGAAAGTCTTAGACATTTTCCGTCCCTGGTAATCTGAGACCTTTTCCCTTTTTTAACTGATTCCCTGTCCAGTTTCTTAGTTGCTTTATTTAATGCCATTCCAGCAGCTGATCCAACAGCGTCTAGTGCAGTTGCTTTTGCAACATCTGGGGCAACAGCGGCTATTAATGATGGTATAGCTGCGTGAAGGGGGAATAGAGCACCCGTTTTGAAAGTATAATTGATAGCGGCTGGCATAAAGACTACGTTTGCCGCCGTTTTTTGATTTTGTTTGCTTCATTGAAGTTTCTGAATTGATGATCGGTCAACGATACTTTATTTGAACCTCTAATATGTTCCTTTTGGTAGCGATATTGTTATTCCAGTTATGTTTTTTATGCCAATTGCAGTCTTTTGACCTGACCAGGAGTCAGGGTAACACTAGCGTGATTGTATGGCATTTATGTTATTTATAAATAATCTAATTAAGTGTTACATATTTTCTTCTGGCGCATCAACAACTCTAATTCGTCCACCAGCACCTTCAAGGAGCATTGATGTATCGCTAAGTATAACAGCAATTGCATCATAATTAGGAATATCTACACTATTTTTATTAACACTAGCTTGAAAATGTGTATCGACTACCGATTTTCTGGCTAAATCTAAATGTACGAGCGATAAGTAATAAATCTGATATAAGGTTGTAAAATCTAGTTGTGATACTTGTCAACCAGTATAAATATTTTGATCACGGTCCATAAACGTCATAAGACGATGATATGCACGTGCTAAATGATTTCGAACGAAATTCAGTAATGTATCCTCGGATGGTTCTTGATGTCCCTTTATCCTTAATGAAGCCACATAAACACTAAGACTGTCAAATATCACATGACTGCGCGTTTGATCATTTACTCGTGCAGCATTTTGTAATTTAATAAATATGTGTCTTCGTGCAGGCACACCTTGCTGAGAGGATACCCGCCATGTAAATAAACCATTAATATTACTTTGGGTAGCATCTTTGGTATCTGTCAACCATGATAACATTGATTTACCCCCTTGACTCATGAAAGAATGTAATCGTTGCTCTTCAGATATTGACGAATTCATCATTTGCATTCACAATGACAGTTTTGTAAGGATTACTATATCAACAACCCCTGCGGGTCTGCATATTGCATCATTGTCTGTAACCTTTCGTACTAG
>JAEAOA010002326.1:615000-627500 GCA_016746295.1 Potamilus streckersoni | reverse complement strand
ACTGCATTAAGAACATTCCATATAGCCAGGCACTGAGAATACGCAGAATTTGCTCCGACGATGAAAGATTCCTAGAAAGGTCTGAAGAGCTGGCTAAACATTTAACTTACCGAGGCTACGACAAAGACCTGATTGCGCAGGCAATCCAAAGGGCCATGCAAACAAACCGTCATGACCTACTCAGATATGGACAGAAAGAAAAGGTTGATAGGATACCATTTATTCTGACCTATCACCCAGACAATCCCAAAGTAGGTACAATCATCGCAAACCACTGGCCAACCGTGCAATCGTCAGACATACTAAACCTAATATTTCCGAACAAACCTGTAGTAGCTTACCGGAGATCAAAAAACCTAAAGGACATCCTAGTCAGGGCAAACCTAACGCCAATCGCTAGTCAAAACCAACCTAGTCAATCTGGACCCTGTGGCGATAAAAGATGCAAAACCTGTCAACATATGATAGAGACCAAGACATTCACTAGCACAGTGACTAAAGAAAAACTAAACATACATGGTCCAAACAAAACATGCAAAACAGAGAATATGATTTATCTCATCATATGTAAGATCTGTGGCCTTCAGTACGTCGGAGAAACTGAAAAGCTACACAAAAGGATAAACCTTCATAGATCTGATTGGATGACAAATAAGCTGTACAGAAGCCCGGTAGCAGAACACTTCTCCTCCCCTGGCCACACTTTCTGTGATATAATACTTATCGCTATTGCTAACAACCACAGCTGGAGTTCCGAAACCAGGAAGGAAAAGGAATCATACTGGATACGCCGCCTTAGAACATTGAAACCAAGCGGTCTAAACCAAGAAGACTAGAAAATGAAAACTATGCACTAGTAAAATTTAACATTTTCTAAATCTTATTATTTTACAATTTTTACTATAAGAATAACCGGTATAGAATCAAATATCCGGGATATAATTTGCGTTACATATGTACAAAAAAGTAAAAATAGATGTCGCTTTGGCTTGTAGACTTTTAGGGAATTATACATCGTTTTCAGTTTCCGCATCTAGTCTATACAAGCTGGTTGTATTTATAGTTTTAGCACATGTGAAGACAGCCATGTAGAGGTTTACAAACACAACGTTTTTGTGTTTATTTGTTTTTCGTATATATGTTTTGTATTTGCCTATGCAAAAGACTCATTAAGAGTGGAAAGCGCTTAGGCTAGTTAGTTACTAGTTTCATACTGTTCGTCGTCAGCTTATTGAGTCTATCTATCTATCTATCTATCTATCTATCTATCTATCTATCTATCTATCTATCTATCTATCTATATCTATATATATATATATATATATATATATATATATATATATATATATATATATATATATATATATATATATATATATATATATATATATATATATATATATATATGTAGTTGTGGTAACGTATATGTATATACGTGTACATGTAGGAAATAGTTAAAAATACTCTCTCATAGAATTGAATTTAGAATTAGAATATATTGCTATGTTAGCCACTATTCCATGTTAAGTATTGAATACTTGTAATAAACTGTGAGGTTGTCTGTGGTATGGATACCCGACCTACTGCTAGCTATGTATGACGAATAGTTCCTAGAAAACAATGTCTACTGACTTAAGGTAAATAAGTCATACACAGATATGAATATATAAACTGTCTTGTAATCATTTAATTAATATTACAATAACAAGAAAGTTCGCATGCATAAGGACAGTATTAATGGTGTATTAATTTAAAATATAATATTTTTCATTGGATAAATGATTGCACTGTTTTATATATCTCTATATTAATTACATCAGACCACAGGACTGACAGATAATGTCTTAATTGTAAGTCAGTACAATGATCTAAAGAGAACAAAGTGTTCTTGAGTTGTAGATTTTTCACATTCAAACATGGTTTCAGATGTTTATATTTATCTGCATGTCGAGTTTCTAGTTTTTGAAACATGAATAACACTTAAATTTTATGTAATCATCTGCATTTTGTTTTCTGCTGTGTATGATTAAATTTGTTAAACCAATCGTCATTATACTCATACAAGGAAATTATATATTTCTCCTAGTTCAGTTTAAGATGGATGGGCTACATATAATTTTAATTTGTAACATGTTGTACAGTTGATGTATGGAAGGGAGAAATGATTTTTGATACCATATTGCTCTGCACAAAGGGGACTTCATCAGTGTCACATAAGATTCCATGGGTAAGTGATACTAACATACACACTGTCCAACTTTGGCTGCACAAAGCATTTTAAAATGATAAAATAAAATAACAGTACATAATGCACTAATAATCTCTTTTTATTTCAGTCTCTTCTCTCATTTTTCTCTCTCTCTCTCTCTTTCTTTTCCACTTTTTCTCTGCCTCTCGCTTCCTTTCTCTCCTTAATTTTCTTCCCATCCTTCTCTCTTGATTTGTCTCTGCTCTTTCTCTTCCACTTTGTATTCCTGTCATTCTTCCTGTCTTCATATTTATTTTATTCTCACTCATTTTCTTTCTTTTCTTCCAGTCAATGTCTCTTTTTTGCCGTCTCTTACTGTCTTCCCCACTCCAGTCTCTCTTTTCCTCGATGTTCCTCTCCTTTTATTATCTGCATAAAGGTGCCTGTTTTCTCTCTCCTTCTTAGTCTGTGTGCATGTCTCTTAACATTCCTCTCTCTCTTTCTCTCTTTCTCTCTTTCTCTCTCTCTCTCTTTCTCTCTCTCTCTCTCTCTCTCTCTCTCTCTCTCTCTCTCTCTCTCTCTCTCTCTCTCTCTCTCACACACGTCTTTCCTTCTCTTTTCTCCCTGGTATTATTTTTCTTTATTTGTCTTCCTATTGTCTTCCACTCGGATCCACTCTGATTTCCTCTCTCTCTCTCTCTCTCTCTCTCTCTCTCTCTCTCTCTCTCTCTCTCTCTCTCTCTCTCTCTCTCATGTCTTCCTCTCTTTTTCTATATCGGTATTTTATGTATTGCTTCTCACTATCTTTCATATATCATCTGTATCCACTGCAAATTGTATGAGCTAGGTGATGGTAATTGTGTAGTCTGATATATAAGCCTTACAATTTCCATAAGTTAAGACGCCTACAAAATTTGCTGCAATATTATTGTTAGGCATATGCACTAAACAATGGTTACTAAAACGTTTAGCAATTACTACAACAACAGTATAAGTATCTTCAGGACAGTAATATGGAGTCAAATACTTTGGTTGCATCTGATGCTCAGAATATGAATGTAACATCACTATAGTGTACTGATATTTATGTACATAGCAATAGTGGATCCAATTCCATATGAGTTAGCCAGTATGATTGGTTGAAGTACCCAGCATATATTCCCTTAAATACTTTCAGTCACTCTAACATTTATTTACAAAACCTTGCAAATGACCATTTGAATGTGTGTGCTTATTTTTAATTTTTAATGTAGCTTCGAGTCATATTACTGTAATGTCTGAAGTATGGCAGTTTTTTGTGATTTCAAGCACTGAGGCATCATCCTGCAGACACGTTGCATCATATCCCACCCAGTCACATTATCCTGACACCAGGCCGACCAGTCTTAGCAATAACCTCTTTCTGCTCGGCGTCAAGTGAGGCAGATTTTAGTACCATTTTTGTAAGTCTTTGGGGTGACTCAGCCGGTGTTCGCTCCACAACCCTCCACACCACTGGTGGATGCTCTTATTGCTTATTTAATAGGAATGGTCCACATTTTAATGCTGTGTTAGTTTGAAACGAAAAATCAGAATGATTAGTTAAAAGGGTTTTTTGAAATGTTATTAGTCTGCAATTGTAACCTCTCTTACCTGTAAAGATTCATTTGAAATAAACCAAATGTGTGCCTTTGTAAAATAAACCATCACCTGCATGGGAAGATCTTCGACACTGCAAGAAATATTCATTTTAGTTAGAATTTGTGTGAGGAAGGCCATGTATAAATATGCCACTAAACTCGCCGAGATTTATATGAAATGTAATCGTATTTGTTTCCAGTTATGCATTGCTTATTGTTTGATAAGTTTGTTATATACACTGATCCCACAGAGACGTTGTTATTATTACGAAATTTATTTGGTACAAAACAATTATTTAAACTTGTTAAATGTTCTCAGGATATTTGTGGAATACAGTGTGTAACAAATATAGCAATTTTGGAGGAGCAGAAAATTGTTTTATTTAGAAGTGTAAAAATGAGATCGCAGAAATAAACTCCTCTTATAAATTTGTAGCGTTTTCATTAGAATGATTACTTAGAAACATTGAATAAAATCTTTCATAATTTTCCTTTTACGAGAGCTCGGTATTCTATAAGTACATTTAAGAGTGTGTCTGTAGGTGTGTATTAAACCTTTCCGTCTGTATGTCTTTGATTCATTTGTAGACAGTTCCATGAAAATATTTTCTCTTAATGGTCATTTGGTGCAGGCGACATTGCATAGTCATCCTTAAAAGACTAATTCAATTTCCTTCAAAGCAAGCAAATAAATGCTTACTAATAATTGTCTTGATAGCACTGGCATGTAACAAAAGTAAGCAACGTTTATCTCATGAATAACAACATATTCACTTTATCATAAAGTCATTTAATCATACAATTAACTCTACAGCACAAATTAATATTCTTGTATATATCAAATTTAATTTTCAAGTTTTCTCCTTCTATATCTGCTTTGACCCAATACTTGATGATTTCATATATTACACATGATTATTGCATTAATTTTACTATCTGCCTTTTTTGTTGCTTTTAGTTCCGTATGTAAATCGACAAGCGCAAGGTAACACACTACATTAGGGTCAATATTGATATATTAACTTGGGGTTTGATTTACTTTCTAGTTCCATAAGTCGCTTTGTGGCCAAATAATTATAGTATATAGTATGTGCCTGATTCATAAATGATAGTATCCAATATGTGTTTGATTCAATAATAGCATTGCAGTCACATTATTTGTCCTCTTTGGGACTAAATTTATTATGAGTCACAAACTAAATGATGTCACGTGACAAATTTAATGAGGATGAGTCTATACATTAAGGAATAACCAAATATTAGCCATACAAGTTCAAATACAGTTTAATGAAATTTTAAAAGGAACGCGTATTTGCTTCGTTTATAATTTAGATATATTCTAAATTATTTTCATACATTAATGCAAAAATTGCAACAACGTGCATAAATCCATAGTAAGTATACATGCAGTTCAAACTTGACATTGAATTCAAACAACAATTATACTAAAAATAATTATGATTGGATTATCTTGTCAGCCCCTTAGGCAATAGCAAACTAATTATTAATGAGACCTAGAGGCATTCGCTTGTGGTAATATATTATATGTTACATAGAAAAACAGTAAATTCTTTTAGTATATAAGTAGACATTATGCATAGACGTGGGTATATATGTCTATCTCCGTCGTCCTATTCTGTACAATTCATATATTAAGATTCCATATTCTCTTAGCCATTTCAAAACAGTTTTTTTCTACTTCCATTGTTTGAATTGATCCATACATATTGCTAAGACTAGTTTTGTTTAAATTATCGAGTATAATCGACAACCGGTTAGTAAAGTGATCAAATGAATTGTGAAACCCTATAATCAATTGAGTGTAAATGGAGAGTACGTCTTTAAAGATGCATGCAAAATGCAAAGATTAGTAAAACTTCCACCTTACTATAATTACATTATGTATTCTCTTCACTACATATAAAAACCATACTATGTTGGTGCAAACTTAATTAAGAACACAGTCATGAATACATGATCTTGCTGTTAAACTGTAGACTTAATAAATTGCTTTAAAAATATGTTTATTTGTTTCAGCGTAAATGTAAAATCCTTTTGTATTATTTGCAAATAATGATAAACAAGAAAACGATGTCCTGCTTTCCTTTAATTGATAGACAGGTCATATGCATAAATGACATAGTTTTTGTTAACTGAGGGTTGGAGATTGCAACATATATTTAGTTAATTAAAACTGATCTGCCATAAGAAGCTTCTATCATTTAACAAAGTGTTGAACGAAAATAACATATTGGAAGAAAATGTATTATTTTTATCAGAATAAAGTATAAATGTACATTTATTAACATTTTGAACACTTGAACAAAAATGTAACTGAACCGCAAACAAAAAGTACAATGTACTCTTACTAACCAATTATAATCAATTATTATCGATTATGATATTCTGACTTATTACCATCACTAGTTAAGACTACGATGTTAAAGCAAAGAGAGGTGTGACATCAATACTTTTATTAAGATCAACATATAAATTTTTCTCTAACTTAAAAAGTGAAGATTTAAGACGAATTTACAGAAGTGTAAAAAACTAAATCAAAATGAATGCTAAATGTTCTATCACCAAAACGTTAAGAAATTCCGAATAATTTCCAATAATCATGAAAGGGTTGATGTGCCAACATTCTTGAATTAGCTGACGTAAATGTTTTCTTAAATTCGCTGTTGTTACAAATATTCTTGACGTGTAACAATAATATTATCAATAATATCTTTAAATTAATTCACAATAATACCAAATATTTTGCAGTCCAAAATGTGAATGACCATATCGCAATTTCAATGGATAATGTAAGTAAATGATTATGCTCATATTGTATCTAAACATTTCATTAAGTCATTCTACAGACTAAACTTAAAACGGAATGAATACTTTTTTGTTACCGTAACCTAATATTCAAATGTAAACCACGCTACAATGACCAGGACTTGAAACACAGGCTCTTATCCTGAAGATCGTAAGTGTGTAAATATAGACTGTGAACCCAGAAACTTATTTTTACTTTTAAAAACATGACACAATTTAGATACACATGAAGCTCTATCTTCAATCATGAGCAATAAAACCTATATATATATCTATATATATATATATATATATATATATATATATATATATATATATATATATATATATATATATATATAATTATGATTCAAACCAAACTACTACAAATAGTGATAAGCATGGCCCAATGAAAATACAACATAAATTAATAGAATGATAATGTTTATGTTATTTTACAAAAAAACTGTTTGGCTCTGATTTTTTTCAAAATAGAAGTTTATATAAACTTATTAGAGTTGACTTAGCTAAAAATTTTGGACACCGCGTATCAATAAATATATTAACTAAACTGTTGAGATGAATATTGTAGTGATGATGTTGGTGATGACAGGATATAATAATGAGCTATTATGTTGGTGTTGATAGTATAAAATAATGAGCGATGATGTTGGTGATGACAGGATATAATGATGAGCGTTGATGCTGGATGTTATAGTATATAATGTTTAGCGATGATTTAGGTGATGACAATATATAATGAGCTATGATGTTGGTGTTGAGAGTAGCTGATAATGAGTGATCATGGAATCAAAAATGTTGATATTCACATACCAATTTGTTAGTTTCATATCCACCTTCATCTATCAAATACACATACGTTATTCCTTGACAGTACGGAGAACACAAACTAGTTTTTTGTGCATATTGCTTTATGTTAGAAGATTATATGAATATTTCGTTGCCATCATCATGAGCAATTGGCAGCGGCCAACGTCTTGCTTTTTGTTAATATTATAGTCAATTTATGGACGGTGATATAAATGCTTGTCACACATAGCTGGACATCATTTGACAACATTCGTTGATAAGGACTAGATAAATCAAATTGGTTACGAGAATAAATAATGAATATTAATATCTGTAAATTATGATCATCCATTACTCGACACAAACCACTCTCATTCTCTCTCTCTCTCTCTCTCTCTCTCTCTCAGTGTTGCTGTGCGTGTTTGATAATTGTTGAAGGCTCTTTATCAGTCGATTAAATATATTATGTACCATATATATAATGATAATTTAAAACAAATACTCTTGAAACCAAACATTGACTAATTGATGGCAATTAATATGAGCGCACATGTAATGATTATCGTCGAAAAACCATATATGTAATGAGAGTTTCATCGATATAGGTTTAACACCTTTTCAAAAATGAAGCCCGGTGATTGAATCTATCTATCTATCTATGTATCTATCTATCTATGTATCTATCTATCTATGTATCTATCTATCTATCTATCTATCTATCTATCTATCTATCTATCTATCTATCTATCTATCTATCTATCTATCTATCTATCTATCTATCTATCTATCTATCTATCTATCTATCTATCTATCTATCTATCTATCTATCTATCTATCTATCTATCTATCTATCTATCTATCTATCTATATCTATATATCTATCTATCTATCTATCTATCTATCTCTCTATCTATCTATCTATCTATCTATCTATCTATCTATCTATATATATATATATATATATATATATATATATATATATATATATATATATATATATATCTATCTATATATATATCTATATATATCTATATCTCTATCTATATATCTATATATATATCTATATATATATATATATATATATATATATATATATATATATATATATATATATATATATATATATATATATATATATATATATATATCTATATATCTATCTATATATATATATATCGATATATATATATATATATATATATATAGATATATATATATATATATATATATATATATATATATATATATATATATATATATATATATATATTATAAAATGAATCAGCACTTGTAATTGCTTTGTTCTTTTTGTGCTGTATGTTTTTATTCTGTAACAAAACTTTATCAGATTAAAGTAGTTGTGTTGTACAATTCAATATATAGCTGAATACAAATGTATGTATTTACCACATCAAATACATATTATCGGGCTTTCTCGCATTGTACTCTTGTAAGACTGGGTAGATGGTGCTTATTTGAATATAAGGATTTTGTGACGGTAATATGTAAATCTGCATATTCTGTGAAATATAGAAACGTGTGTCATAATATGAGATATCACCAAAAAAAATTTGCATAATATTGTCTGTTAATTTTGCAACACGACTATTTTTGACGCCATTTGTATTGTATCAAAACTTGTAGGCAAATACGCATAATTTTTAATACCAACACTACTGCTTTAAACGCATGCACAATTTAAATCAGTTGTCTGAAAAATCTTGAATGATTTTTTCTCTTTATTTATGTAATGGAAGCTAAAAATATTATCTGAGTGTGCACAGTGTTAGGAAGTTGCTATATTGCATTATTGAAGTCAACAGTGGAGACAATAATTGATATAACTTCATGAGACATTTCACCTTCAGATGATGACCAAGAAACATGGACTATCTACATGATATACATAAATAATATATAGGTAAATGCAATCTAAAGTCCGTGACATCTGTTTGGGGTATGTAAAATATTCGTTAAAATAATATAATACTATCCATGTTACATGGTTGACAGATTGAAGACATCTAATTAACATAAGAAAAAATATCATAACAAGACTTGTCATATCACGGACTCTCATGGCAGTAAAAGCAGCTTGTCCTTACTTTCTCGCTTTTATATACATAATTTTAAAGCAAATTAAGATTTGTTGATTAGCTTCCATCCTTAATATTTAGTCCATTAAATCAAAATTTCAAACCAGTTGACCGAGCCAAATCTTTTCGTGTTGATGTACAACAAGAGTAATGACTGTTTATAGTAACACACTTTGGAATGGTCACAAGAAGAACAAATTAAAGTCTTCGATACATCTAGGCTTCACTTAAAGCGAGGGCGTGTAACGGTTTATTTAGGCTTCACTAAAAGACAGAGCGTGTAACAGTTTCGTTAGCTTACGAACACATTACAACACATCAGTTGTGCACCAGTCAACAAACATACCAACACCCCCCATATATATATATATATATATATATATATATATATATATATATATATATATATAAATATATATATATAAATATATATATATAGTTATTCATATCTAGTTATATATATATATATTTATATATATATATATATATATATATATATATATATATATATATATATATATATAGATATATATGTATATATATATAGATAGATAGATAGATATATAGAGAGAGAGAGACATGTATGGCTATCACATATAGAATGGATGGGTATTACGTATAAAAAGTATGGGCATTACATATAGAAAAGTATGGGTCTTAGATATACAACGATTGCGTATTACATATATAACAAGATGGGTTTTACATACACAGGTATATACAGCTGTATTTTGTCATCATTTACCCTCAAAGTATTATTTGGGTGAGATTTTAAAGCTTTTTCACAGTCTTACATATTCACAGATCATATATGTATATATATATATATATATATATATATATATATATATATATATATATATATATATATATATATATATATATATATATATATATATATATATATATATATGGGTGTGGTGTGAACATGTACATATGCATGGATGGATGGATGGATGGATGGATGGATGGATGGATGGATGGATGGATGGATGGATGGATGTATGTATGTATGTATGTATGTATGTATGTATGTATGTATGTATGTATGTATGTATGTATGTATGTATGTATGTATGTATGTATGTATGTATGTATCTATGTATGTATGTATGTATGTATGTATGTATGTATGTATGTATGTATGTATGTATGTATGTATGTATGTATGTATGTATGTATGTATGTATGTATGTATGTATGTATGTATGTATGTATGTATGTATGTATGTAAGAAAAAAAACGCTGTTTGTTTAAATGACAGCTGAAGTGCCTTACAATATCCGTTGTCTACATTCTTTCACAAAGTTTACATCACAAATGTTTTCGATGCACAGACATTGCGATGTTTCGTCCTTCAACACAAGACATGCCACAAACTTATTCTTCGTTCGTCTAATGCTTCCGATGTTTCATAGTTCTAAGATGCAATTGTTTTTTATTATTAATACTATTATTATTATTATTATTATTATTATTATTATTATTATTATTATTATTATTATTATTATTATTATTATTATTATTATTATTATTATTATTATTATTATTATTAAATTTGATTGGTAGATAAATACAAAGTGGCATGCTATGAAATGGATTTGGTGCTGAGATTTGATGAAAAATCTCTGAGGCACTTATGCTACAGAAACATCGTTTTACTTAACTTTACTTTCTTTTGTTCATACCGACTAGCAATACATCATCATTTTTTCTGGCTGGTAATAATTTATTTTCATATTTTGACAAATTAATTATATATGTACATATTATAACTTTTTTCTCTCAAGATTGTCCGTTTGTTTACCGACTTCAAAACTGTTGATTAACAATCAATATTGACTTTCTCAGTTATATTGGGATATGGATAATTGATTCTTATGACCAGGAGACAATGGTACTGTGTAGTTCTTATTATTTTTCTATGTATCCCACATACCTATCAAAAAGGAACTGCAAGAGAAAACAATACATTATTAATTACTAAGATTGTATTTTGTAAGAATATATTAATTTCATGATTATCACAATAATGACGATTAATATTATATCTGTCAGCATTGTGAAATGGCAACATAAGGTATGTATTTCAGACAATTTATGACAACCACCTGAATAATATATTTGAAGATTGATGGCAGTTTAATCATTAACTGGTTAATGACAAGCACATCACTGACTGGTCATTGCATTATATTCAGATCAAAACTTTGTTGAAGTTGCCATTAGTGTCATAATTCCCCAAAATGCAGTTTTGTGCATGCTGAATTGTTTTTCTTGTTAGAAATTGTAATTTCAATTTCTTTTTGTAAAACTTAATAATATTCGACCTCTTTTATCAAATCAATATGTATAAGTATGTAAGATAAACTGTAGTATAAATAATTTGGAATATCAGATCATTTCATGATATTATTATGATAAATCTGTAATACAGTTTGATGTTCGCTTGTGATTATATACAGATGAAATTTTGTAAACAAATGTACAGCCCATTTATCCATACAGGGTAATTGTATATCATAATTGATACGTTTTTCAAATTTGCTTCGTTAGATTGTTAGCAAACACTCTATTAACAAAAGCTGGATATGTGTTGATTCTGATTATGGTGCAGGAGTTGCCAATAACACGAATGGCGACCATTTTCTATTTGTTTTCAAAGCCTCTGTTTAAAGTTTGTCACAATGATACATTATGTTGCACGATTTACATAACTTGCAATCTTGGATTACAAAGTGCGTACGATAATATGTTTCTTGTAGTCTATGGACAAATAAAAATTTCTCCATTGGCAGAGTTACATAGAATGAACATGTTACGGCCCGATGTAAAATGTATACAAGGTTATCATGCCAGTCATTGAAGAGACATTCAGTCATGAAAGAAGTCTCAACAGTGAAACAAATAAATTTTCCTTCATTGCTTTAGTATAGTACTGAAGAAATTGTACAAAAGTAATTAAATATTCATGTGCACAAA
>JAEAOA010002326.1:370000-612500 GCA_016746295.1 Potamilus streckersoni | reverse complement strand
ATAAATATTCATTTGATATAAGGCAACCGTAAAAATGGTTAAGTCGAACACAAAATGTTTTTCTTTTTTATTGTTGATTTTGGTTAAGAGAATAATTTACACAGTGTTTCATCGTGCACTAGCTGTTATCATATTCTTAAGAACCATTTTAATTTATGCAGTATTAATTACTAATTATAATTGGTAATTGACACATAAAGCATTACACAAGAGATCATCAAATAACTCATGTAATATTGTTACATATCCCAAATTGGCATTTGTCCATATAGTTTAGAATGTTTGAGATAAGAATAACACGTTCAGTAATTAATATAGGATCTCATTATTTCTATAGTTGATCTATTACTTCATATATGTCAATATTCTCTTACAAATCCTAGGATGTTATTTCCAACATAAATTATAGGTATGATAATATAATTTAATTTAGTACTTTGACAGTGTGTATAATTGTTGCATCAGCTGGTATCTTGTATCAATCAACCCTTCAGCTTAAAGCATTTGGACCGCCACTCTAAAAAATATTAACAATTGCTCAAATATAATTTGAATTGTGGTTGTATGATCTCTATAAATACATGTTACATGTCTCACATATGCAAATTGTGTACTCTTGTTTGGAATATTTGGGGATCAGCGTTGAAAATTTAGTTGATGATACATAATATATATATATATAGATATATATATATATATATATATATATATATATATATATATATATATATATATATATATATATATATATATATATATATATATATATATATATATATATAATGCTAGAAAACTCTGCGTTGTTGTTTAGTTGTTTCCTAACATAATCGTCTTCTCATTTCTGGCTATGAGAAGGGATTTATCGCTACTTTAAGAGATGCCTTGAATCTTGATCAGAGAGGAAGGGAAAGAAGAAGTTCGGCCCTCTTAAAGATGAGGTGTCACATATGATGATGTAGATAGGGTTACATCTTTTTATGGGGAAAGCTTTGGCAATGAGAGGTAGCAAAGATCGCTGTAAAATAAAAACAGACTATCTCTCTTGCTTTTGGACTTCACAATTCTTATATATATATATATATATATATATATATATATATATATATATATATATATATATATATATATATATATATATATATATATATATAAACTACATTCTAAAGATACAACTTATAAAAACCTTTATATTGAAAAATACATAAAATACATATTACAATACATATGAGATAATTTTCTTATGAGCTACAACTTCATGTGCTTGTAAAGTTTTCTGCCTTTTTGAATACCATACAAGTGATTAGATATTACTTGTATTCAGAGAGCCTAGAATTCAATAGTTGCGATTGATGCCATAAAGAAATGTATTTTCTTTCATTTAATTTAGAATAACGTCCTGGAAAAGATCAATGAACATTATAGTTTATTAACTAAAGGATATTTTTATTCGTAAGTAAAGATTAATATGAAGCTAGTAGCAAATTCATATAAATACAAATGAACATCAAATCTTAAAAATAATACCATATACCGTTACATTATAATAGTAAATTAAAAAGAGAACTCAAAACGAAATTACGATTACTGGTTACCACAGAAATCTTTAACTTTTAAGGGTGAGTAACAAAACAGAAAATTCTTACTTCACAATTAAAATTCACAAGGGTTTTCCGCCTTTTTATCCTCTGAGTGTTAGGAATCACGCAAGACCTTGTTTAAAGGCACGCATGTCCACGTGTAAAATTCAAGGACGCCTTTGTATCTAGTCCAAAAAGCAGAGATATCTAAAGGGTTTGTCTCTTAAGCGAATGACCTTTAAAGTCGTATGTTGCTTACATTTGTTGCAAGTGAGGCCATTTCTCTACCATGAACTTTTAAACCAGACAGTTAATCCAGACAGTTATAAATTTGCCGAATCAATTTGTGACAGTTTATAAAGAACGCGAGCTTTACAGGTAAATCGTTTTATTGTTCCATTCGCGGTATGAACTTTTGAACTGGGTTCATCTTTTGATCCTATCTACCAAACCTATTGCTGAAGGCAAAAATGACAATATACAATAATGTGACCGACAGGTTAAGTCAGTACATATGAGCAATTTTTTTCTCTTAATAGTTTCACATAGTCTAACACAATTTAGATGTTATTATTTCTTTTAAAAAATATATATATATATATATATATATATATATATATATATATATATATATATATATATATATATATATATATATATATTATATATATTGACCTAAATTGCTAGCCAATCGATCATCGATCAGTACATTGGGACCGTTAATAGCACTCTAAGAGCCACCAGCCTTCATGTTTTGCTATTTTTGACTGCTTCTTTTCAGGGTGGTTAATAATCAATCAATAATTCACTGCTTCGAGTATGAGAGAGAGAGAGAGAGAGAGAGAGAGAGAGAGAGAGAGAGAGAGAGAGAGAGAGAGAGAGAGAGAGAGAGAGAGAGAGAGAGAGAGATAAAGAAAGAAGGAGAGAGTTTTGCACTTATAGGTGTTAGGTGACTGTTGACAGGGGAAATAACATTATATGTTGCATAATATCAATATCCTACATACAGCATGTAATCATGAAACCTTCTTACTTAAAGTTACATGTGTTACAGTTATACAATCAATACAACTTAGCCAGTCGTAGTTAAAGAAGCCAATGGCTTTGTTTTTTTGTATAACCTGTCAATCAATGATGTCATAAAACTATAAGCCTCGAATTGTATACTCACATTGACTGCCACTGTTCAGCATAAGTAGGAAGGTGATGATCAATCTACGTCACGGGTAAGGAGCCAGGAGAAATGCGAGCAATACGGCAATTTACAAATGCGCATTGTTGCATATACAGAATTTAACATGATTCCTTAATACATTACGTACACTGCCATGCTGCTTCTTGACAAACAGCTCAACATTGGAGTATGCACCAAGCGATGCTAATGCAACATGTTGTCTTATAGTCTGTTAACTATGTTATTATGTTCAACGCAACGTGTACAACGTACATTCTATATTATAATGCACATCTGACGTACGATTTGAAACAAATAGAAACTGACTATATAGTCTTTATATCTTCCAAATAAGGAGAGATTTTGTTATTTATTGGCTAGGAAGATAATTGCTTAATGTCGGTATAAAACTCACAAAATGATAATATACTAAAACCCATATTGATTGATGTAATGTGCACCCTATATTACACTTCGTAGTGTCACCAACAGGTTATGGTCATTTAGCAGTCTTGGTATAATTCACATTCGTTTGTAAAGTCATATATTTCGTATTTATCCATGTTGTATCCTTCCTTTAAAATTTATTTATTCATTTACTGCTGATTCTTATTTTATTTATTCTTTCCTTTTTTGTATTTTTGCCTGTAATTGTGTAATCAGAAATAGCAAGCATGTACATTTGCTTTGTCATTAGGTTTTATGCAAGTCATGACTTAATATTGACATATATCTATGTATCACATAGTCTACAAGTCATGATTGAATATTGACATATATCTATGTATCACACAGTCTACAAGTCATGACCTAATATTCACATATATTAATATATCACATAGTCTACAAGTAATCATTTAATATTGACATTTCTCAATATCTTACACAGATTGCAAGTCATGACTTAATATTGACATATATCAATGTATGAAACATACTAAAAGTCATGACTGAATATTTACATTTATCCATACATCACACAGATTTCAAGTCATGACTTAATATTTACATATAGCGATGTATCACATATTATACAAGCCATGATTTAATATTGACATATATATATATATATATATATATATATATATATATATATATATATATATATATATATATATATATATATATATATATATGTATCACATAGTGTACAAGTCATGGTTGAATATTTACATTTATATATAGAGCACACAGACTGCACACAGACATAAACATATGTATCACACTGAATACTGACATATATCTATGTATCACACACACTACAAGTCATGATTGGATATAAATATTTATCTATGTATCACACAGACTGCAAGGCATTCCTCAATATTGACATATATCAATACATCACACAGACTGCAAGTCATTAATTAATATTTATATTATATATGTATCACATAGTGAACGACTGAATATTGACATAAATTATTGTATTATAAAGACTGCAGGTAAAAACTAAATATTGACATACATGTATGTATCAATGACTATGAAATATAATTGAATATTGACATATATCTATGGATGACTGAATATTCTCCATTTCTCTATGTATCATATACACTAAAGTCATGACTGAATATTTAAATATATTTACACATCATACAGAATTAAATAATTGACTGACTATTGATACATATATATATATATATATATATATATGTGTGTGTGTGTGTGTGTGTGTGTGTGTGCATCACACAGACTGCAAGTCATGACTGAATATTGTCATATATCTATGTATCACACAGACTGCAAGCAATGTTTGAATATTGGCATATGTCTATGTATCACACAGACTGCAAGTCATGATTGATTTTGACATATTTATATGTATATCACAGATTAAATGTCATGACCTAATATTGAAATACATGTATCACACAGACGGAAGGTCATATGTGTATATTGACAGATATTAAAGGCACGTAAATGTAAAAATCACATAAAAGTATACTTATTCTTATAATTTTCCTTTTTGAAATAATTTCACTTTCTTGTGGATAGATATCAAGATAGGGTTTATATTTGTAAACATGTTTCAAGATATCAGAGTAGAAATGAAATTGCTGTGCAACATTCTAATAAAACAAAAAGGTTCCACGTTGTGTCAGGTAATCTTCATTTTTCACCAGTCTGATTGACTTAAATAGAAAGATGGTATCATGATACTTTAGGACAAATATAAATGAAAAGGATAAACTATGCCATCCTATCGGTTGACAAATTGCAAGTAAAACCTGATTGCTGGTTAATGCGGTCTTTGATACTAAGAAATAAGAGCTTGTCCACGTGATATTCAAAGTACCATCATCTCCTTTTATGACGAAACGAATACCGATACAGAGATTCGTAACTTTAACATTATTTTCATCCACTTCTAGTAACAGTTTACTATGTCAGTATTTTAAAGAGTAATTATTAAACAAAATAGGTCATTGTTGCATGAAAATCCAAGGAACAAAACTGAATGTGTCCTCCTTGTCTTTTATAAGATTATTTCATGAATAGATCACAAAATAGGCATAGCCAGACAAACTGCTACTATTACATATTAACTTATAAGCCAGAAGCATGTTATCCTGAGAGCATCGCGTCATAGTGGAAGTCATGCTATTAAAGTCCTGATATAAATTTCGAGCAATCAAAATATTCCGAACCTTCCTTAAAAAACACTCTTCCTTCCTCAGCTTGAACTCGTTGAGCGATTACTGTTACAATTAGAGGGCGTGCAAGGTAGGTGCATACGTATATCAAATGTAGATCAATGCATTATCTACACGACATAATGTAATCATTTATATTATAGTCATATAAAATTAAGAGATATTTCATTAAGGCTAATTTTCGCATAATATATATATATATATATATATATATATATATATATATATATATATATATATATATATATATATATATATATATATATATATATATATATATATATATATCCCTTTGTGGATCTTGTTCATTGTGACTCCTAAAATGTAGACGTTCTATTTGCAGATGAAACTCTCGTTCATGTTACTCCTCTGCTTGACAAACATCATGCTGACAGCGAACGCAAATTATGTCCTATATCTTCCTTCTTTGCTCCTATATAATGACGATTATTCACCACTTTTCCTCGTAACATGTATTTTGTTTTTATATATGATAGAATTATTATTGTTCAGAGATTGCTGAGCACTGTCTGTACAAGACTATTGATATTAGAAAAGAAAAGCCCAGGCAAGGAGATTGATACATGGTAACAAAAGTTAGAGATGATTCCGATTCGAAGAACATGTCTTCATGATTAATATGTGTTTGATCTACACTTTAATTTCAGACAAAATAATACACTTTTCCTAATTGGACAGGAAGAGATTAGCAGTACAATAATTTTGTTATATTAGTCAAATTGTCCAATGCAAAACATATGTATTCCGCTGTTTATTTATTTATATGGTCTGCATTTAATGATAATTTCTTTGGTTTTCTTAACTTCTATGCATGAAAATTAAAATTTCATTTTGAGACGAGAACATTAAAGTTTCATATTTATTACGTTTGTATATTACTTTTGTGTCATATGTTATCACAGGAGTCTCCTGACATTTTTAATTTGTGTATTTATAGTCAATATATCATAACGTAGAGCAATACTTTCAGATTCACTCTCCCTAACAGGGTACGTCTTGACATCTAATTGTAGTATCCCGTTAAATTTTGACCAAAGATAAAGATATTCTTAATACAAAGTAGTGACGCAATGCGAGGACTCTTTGGTCTAACATAAGTAATAAAAAAATCGAGAAGCAACAAGCTCCGTACATTCAACAAATAATTTTATTTCTTTTAAAAACAGAAAGACGATGTAAAAAGTAACTACGTTTTTGCAAATTAAATTCCAAATAATCCTAGATTTTCAGACACAAGTCCCAATGATTAAAGTGCTGAATAAATTTTTAGTGGAAATCGAAATTGAATCCAATTATACAAATGTTCGTCTGACAGTGGTGGACCGTGTAGTGTCAATGTGGATCATAGTAATACAATCAAATAATGTATCGTTATATGAGTGTGTAGTGGCGATGTGGCAACAGTCTTTTGTTGGATCATAATAATACAATCCAAGGATAAATCAGTTTCTGAAAATGCTATTTCCAAGAGTTCTATTTTTGAACACTTTGTTATTCTAGATAATAACGACATGAATATAATGAACAAATTACAGCTCAAATGAACTTATGGACACAACTTAGTAACAGTTACACGTCTGTTGTTAACATTATACTGTCAATTGTAGTAAACAAACAGTAGACCTAGCAATTCATGGTGAATTTTAAATGTAAGAGACTCAAATAGAGAAAATATGTTGTTTACAAAACCAAAATCAATGATTCAGGTCAGGAAGAAAATGAATTAAATTTTGGGCAAGGTCTAGTACAAAATACAATTATCTGTAGCATCTAATCGAAATTAAAGAAAACTAATAACACCCAACTGTCAAAACATGCAAATGGAAAATGGATAATAGTACATACTCTTGCATAAGTATCATGGAAAAAAGCGAATATATCTAATACATTGATTTTGACTAAGTAATGCATATACAATTTTTAATAATATAAGAATCAATAATCTACAAACACACTTTAATATACATCAAACAGTTTTGAGATCGGAATTTCTTATTTTAATATTGTTTTCTATTCCTTGTTATTTGTTTCAGTAAAGATTACTGAAGTTCTATTTAAAATGCAACATATGACCGTGGTCAATTGTTATGTTTACGCTTGTTTTACAATTTTCTGGGAATAGTAGGCATCGCTGGCAGATTTCATAGTATCCTACATAGTGACAATTAGTGTTAAGTTCTTTTTTATCAGCTCGCAGGAAAACAAAACAAATATCATACACGAATGAGTTCACACACACACACACACACACATACACACACACAAACACACATAAACACACAGAGTATCAGATAAAACGATAACTTTTCTTCTTAGGACAGGAAGAAATAAGCAATAAAATAATTAATGTTAATCAAATCGTCCCGTCAAACCAAATGTATTTCGCTGATTATTTTTGTGAATACTCTGGTTTTAATGATTATTTGTTTGGTTTCCTTATCATATGAGCATGAAAACTAAATTTTCATTCTGAGGCGAGAACAATAAAATTTTTGACTTATTACATTTGTGTATTACATTTGTGTCAGTATGACACTATATGATCATGGGAATCTCTTAGCATTTTTAATCTGTGTATTTATGCTTTCAGTTTCATTCTCTCTACCAGGGAACATCATGACATCTAACTCTAATATCCCGTTAAAATTTGAGCAAAGAAATACAAGACAAAGTTATTCTTAAGATAAAGTAGGTGACGCAATACTATTACGAATCTTTGGTCTAACGTAATAGAAAGGAGCAAGATGCAACAAGCACTGTACATTCAACATATCATTTTATTTCTCTAGAATACAGAAAGACAATATAAAAAGTAGAAAATATAAAAAGTACATACGTTTTGCGAATTAAACCCCAAATAATCCTAAAATTTCCGACACTAGTTCAAATAATTAAAATGCTGAATAACTTTAAGTGGAAATTGAAATTAAATCTAATTATAAAACTGCTGATATGCCAGTGGTGGATGGTGTAGTGGCGATGTGGCAACAGTCTTTTGTTGGATCATAATAATGGAATCCAAGTTTATATTATTATCTGAAAATGCTATTTCCAACGGTGTTATTTTTGAGATCTTTGTACTTTTAGACAATAATAAAATAAATTAAATTTTTTTTAAAAAAAATGAATTTATGGGCACAAATTAGTAACAGTTATATGTCTATTATTAAGATTATAATGGGCCTCGAGTGGTCTAAAGCGTTCTTCACCACGGATCACTGCCATCTCACCACTGGCTGCGTAAGTTCAAGTCTAACATTCGGCAATTGTGGATATGTGAGAAAGCTTGCCAGTAGCTTCTCGTTGGTCGATGGTTCTTTCCTAGGATTTCTCGATTTCGTCCTCCAAAATTAATGCTGGCAGCCATGTATGCCTATCGTGTGCTGAAAAACGGCGCTAAGCCCCACAGCAAGAACAACAACAGCTAACAGTATACTATATATAAACTGTAGTAAACAACCCATAGACCTAGCTATTCATGGGAATGTCCAATGTAGGAGACTCAAATAGAAATAGCATACAACGCAAATTAAAGAAAACTAAAACATCCAACTTACAAAACGTGCTAATTAAACATGGATAACAGTGCATACTATTGCATAAATGACCTGAAAGATTGCCAATATATCTCTTCCATTGATGTTGAGTAAGTAATGCATATATTCTTTTAAATATATTAATACAAAATCTACAAACACATTTTAAGATCAATCAAATTGATTTGTGATCTGAATTTCATTATTTTAAATATGTGTTATTCATTCCTGTTTATTTGTTTCTGAAAAGCTAATAGTGTTTCCTAACATAATCAAATTAAATGTCTCTCTTTCTAGATCATTCTTATATCAAGATAGAAAAAGAAAGTTGTTATAGATGATCACCTTAGCACCCTAATGTGGACATTACTTTTTACAAAGACATATTAAACTATTTATAAATGGAGAAGGTATTGTTAAATAGTAAAAATTGCTTATATTGTAAAAATTCAGCGGAATTGGTAAATTCCCTCAGCTTTAATATATGTTCACCTTTCATTGCAGGTTTTCTGGCAATTTTACAATTATATTTGAGGAAGAGAAGACTCTTACCAGGTAATAATAATAATAGTAATAATAATAATAATAATAATAATAATAATAATAATAATAATAATAATAATAATAATAAATCGTTGTAGCTATACATGTGCACAACATTCCAGTTTTAATTAAAATTCGTGTGTAAATTAGAACAGAAAAGCCACAGTGCTTACAACTAATATATAGGGTCCACCCTAGAGCTTCGACAATAGGACTTTACATCTTAGTAAGCCACGTAACACACACACACATTATACATATATATATATATATATATATATATATATATATATATATATATATATATATATATATATATATATATATATGTATATATATATATATATATATATATATATATATATATATATATATATATATATATATATATATATATATATATATGAGAATTCACGCGATTTGTTTCAGAATCTAATATATAAAATATTAGAACACTAGACACATGCAGGTGTCTCCGAAAATATAAATTGATGACTCATCCTTATCAGTTAAATAACCCGCATAGATATCCAGTATCCAAAATTACCAAGAAGGAATCTTTCTCTCTCTCCTTTTTCTCTCTCTCTCTCTCTCTCTCTCTCTCTCTCTCTCTCTCTCTCTCTCTCTCTCTCTCTCTCTCTCTCTCTCTCTCTCTCTCAAAAGGAACTCGCTACTTTCCACTACCTCATGCTTAACCTTTTGACTAACTAACACAGTCTAGAAGCCATCACCATCAAAAGATGACAGACATAATAAATTAGGTATGTTCATTATGAACTGAACGCAATGAGGTGTTCAAACTTCTGGATTATCCGGGCCCTTAACAGTAAGTATTTACGTAAACCAGCTGTTTGGAAATTCTGTATGACACTAAAATAATATCATATAATGTGGTCAAACCGAAATGACTATTACGCCCCGCCACACAAGCTGGCAAACACAAAACATTTAGATTCGACAATCAAACAATATGTTCAACAAACCCCAGACCATTAGACCCTATAAAGAGAGCAAAGCAGATTATATTGGCACACAAACCAACAGAGTAAAGGTAGTTTAAGCAAAGGACCATCATTGCCAGTTGTTCGGGGCGACAAAATAAACAATCTAACATACTATAGGCTGTCGTTCGAGGTACCCTTTTCTCAAGACAGCATATATATTATTTCAAAATTGTATCTCATTTACCTATGAACATTCAAAAGTGGTGCAAAACCAATTTTGAACCAACAACCCGACGTCTTGCGCACCTTCTGGTGGCATTTGTCATCTTCCTGCCGGCCCGTTTCCGCCTTTTCCTCAGCCAGACATGTATTCAACAGCGTGCAGTGCATGCATGAAACACACATCGCCTAACGTGAGTGTGTGTTTCAAATCACCCTCAGAAAGTGAATGCGTGATTAGTCCATTTCCACTGAAAAGACAAACAATTAGCCTAATATGGGACATGACTATTATAGTCACGCTGCCTGACGGCCTATTAATAAGCACTCTATGAGTGCATTCAAGCTTATGATAGGTGGATATATTTCCCTTTCCTAGGAATGTTTCACAGCCTGCCATGTTGGCACTAAACAGTGCAACGTGCAAATTATATACGCAAGCCACTATAATTTAAATTCAGTGTCAGCTTCGAAAATATAACATTTGTACTTTATGATTTCTTATGTGCACAAATTAATTTTTTGTGGAGATCGATGCAACGTATTGCAAAGTTATGTAAACATTATTCAATATGTATTACAAAAATGAACGAACTGTAGCATCATATGTGTGGTGATATTTTGGATGTCATAATATAATGAGTTCATTCGCGAAACAAATACCAAGATGAGCAATTATAAATGGATTTTAAACAACAACTATTACACAAAGCGCGAAAGTAAGTCAGTTATTATAAGAGAACTGAAAACATGTCTTTAATATTGTTGTCAGCAGGGATAATTAAGTACATAATACGACTATTGTATTACGATAATAATGTTATTAAACAATTACTAGAATGACTATTTTAGTAATGTTTCTACTAATATAGTTTCAGTAAAGTTATTATAGTACGTAAAATATTCCCTCGAATTGTCTATGAAGATCAAGCAATTGTCCCATGTCCCCAGGTAACTTATACATTTATATCATTGTAAATTCTTCGATACATATGATTCCTTGAAGAAATATTTAATATATATATATATATATATATATATATATATATATATATATATATATATATATATATATATATATATATATATAGTTTTATACAAGCAAGACTATCATACAGTTAGATAAATTAAATTCGTACTCTACCGAGTTTCGAACACAGGTCCGCAAGTAATCGGCACCCATCGCCTTGCCTGAACGCACCAGCCCATATACCGTCGCGACTAAGCACGCATCACCAAAAGGTGATGGCACTAAGTCGCTATTATATAAGCTTGTGCATTGCAGATACACTGGCATAACGACGTAGCAAATAATTCTCATACGTATATATAGAAAGATAGGCAGATAGATAGATAGATAGATAGATAGATAGATAGATAGATAGATAGATAGATAGATAGATAGATAGATATGCAAAAATCCGTACTCTACCGAGTTTCGAACCCAGGTCCGCAAGTAATCGGCACCCATCGCCTTGCCTGCATTCACCAGCCCATATACCGTCATGACTAAGCACGAATCACCAAAAGGTGATGGCACTAAGTTGCTATTATATAAGCTTGTGCATAGCAGATACACTGGCATGACGACGTAGCAAATAATTCTCATATGTATATATAGATAGATAATATAAATAGTATATAGATAGATAGATAGATAGATAGATAGATAGATAGATAGATAGATAGATAGATAGATAGATAGATAGACAGACAGACAGACAGACAGACAGACAGACAGACAGACAGATAGACAGATAGATAGATAGATAGATAGATAGATAGATAGATAGATAGATAGATAGATAGACAGTCATACAGACAGACAGACCGAAAGATAGATAGATAGAAATGCAAAAATTCGAGTGTAAGAAGAAATCATTAATAGTTAAGACGATTTAAAGATATATCTCTTGCTTCTTAGTTTAAAGCAAACAAAAGACAGTTATTGTTTGCGATTTGCTTTAGGTAGTTTCTGAGCTTTGAGGGATACTTTGTAACTTAAAAATCAAACAGGTGCAATTATCATCATCTAGAATTCCACTTTAAAACGCTTACAATAATACTAGTATCATTGAGAAAAACCCCGATACCTACCTTTCAGAGAAATATATATTCGTTGTCAGTTTCTTATATCTATCTGAATCAATCCCTGATACTCGTGAAACCTTGCTGGATCAAGTAATCTTGAAAGGGGTTTTATTCGCCTTATGATTTTTAGCATATATATATATATATATATATATATATATATATATATATATATATATATATATATATATATATATATATATATATATATATATATATGCAACAAATCTTATGGCTTATACCAATCCTCTCAAGTTCCAGCATGGGATCATGTGTGTCAGTCATAAATCGAGAGTAAGATAAATGTGTACTATACTAATAGGCGGATTCTGAAACAAACCGTGAATTCTCCTATAAACGTTCTAGGGCCGAAACCAACATTTCAAAAATTTTAAAGATGATCCTGGACCTCTTAGATTTTTTCCTATCCATCTAATATTGTAGCGATATTTAATGATAATCTTTTTCCTACTTGCCAACTCTTATTAGCTAGATATCTGATAGCATACTGCCAATAATACTAAACACGCGTATTAAATTGTCCATATCATATTTTGTACCTGGCAAGTAAGATCGAATGTGATCAAATATTTTTTTGTAGGCGATATTTGCTGTTGTACAAGAATACTTTTATGTTTCATTTTTGGGCTATTTTGTTCAAGCCGTTGAAAGACACCGACACTAGATTTTATTAACAAGAACGGATTTACTAATGCTCCACTTGAGATTATACCAAGGTTAGTCATTGATAATGACAATATGATGTTACTCGAAGTATTCTACGGCAGTATCTTTAACATTCTTTTACACTTGATTAACATTTTTTCTTATATATGTTATCATTTTCTATGTGTATAAACTTATCATCAGGATTATTATTCAGGTATAAATGTAGTAAATATGTTTGTCAGGGTCAGGGTATTGAAGATTTCTAAGTGAAGTTTATAGGCTATTGAGTTGTAAATAAACAGGCTCATTTAGATCGTTCCTAGAAGGTTATTTTCCATTAGGTAGCATGATGCTATCCTGAGTTTAAACTGTCCATTACAACATATTATACTATATTGATTGAGAGACGAATAATGGCAGGAATCCAGATTTAAAGACATATTTTTTCCACTTGTTTACCTTTTGTCGCCTATCACAT
This sequence comes from Potamilus streckersoni, assembly GCA_016746295.1. Classification (NCBI taxonomy): domain Eukaryota; kingdom Metazoa; phylum Mollusca; class Bivalvia; order Unionida; family Unionidae; genus Potamilus; species Potamilus streckersoni. The sequence goes on along the minus strand of JAEAOA010002326.1, from coordinate 598,588 downwards.
TATTCATAATTCACGTGGTTTAGGAATTATTCAAATTTATTTCTATTTAGAATATAAGGAAACATATTTACTTTCTCTTCTAAATTTTGTCTACAAAGCAGCATATAAATATTATTAGTAATATTTTCTAGATGCAACCAGCCCAACTATTGGAACCAGCACAACTAGCGCAACCAGTACAACTATAGCAACCAGTACAACCAGTACAACCAGCACTACCACCACTCCACCGCCAGAATGTAAAAGGGTATATACCTTCTATCCTGGACCTGGGAGAAGATTTTGTTTCTTTATTAAGACTGATTGCAGATCATGGAATGAAGCACGATTGGATTGCCAGGCGGAAGATGCTGATCTCGCAGTTCTGGATGACATAAGCCTACTCCCATTTAGTGAGATTATGAGAGAGCAGTTTCCAGGTAAGTTCTATGTTTCCATTTCATATTTAATATAGCACTTTGTAGCATATATATATATATATATATATATATATATATATATATATATATATATATATATATATATATATATATATATATATAATTTAGTGGTTCACACATATGCCTATGGTTTGTATATGGTTATATCCAAACTCATTTTCATAGTGTGTACAAAGAAACACTAAAACGAGCTTGGACTAAATATAGGATGTTATTTAAAACCCAAACCATGTATATAATTGTTCAACATCAGGTATCATTACTCTAGTGCCCCGGCATGAACCTCTTCATCGCTGCCTGTTTATGACGTTTACCTAAATACATGGTTAACTATTGTTTGATTATATCCTCTTGAGTTGCCTCTTTTTCTGCTTTTATTGGTACAATAAATATGTCATAATTGTGTTAGCTTGTACGTACAAATGCATCTGTTTCAAATCCCAGAGCTTAAAATAGCGTAATTTTATCATAACTATTAACATTTATAGAGTTTTTCACAAGGTATCTCATAGAATTTACAAAATAAATTCTTACAAATGATAGATTCGCAGAAAATATACGAAATATAGCACAGTTCTTAAAGGATAAAATTAGCATTTGATAATAATGTTCTGTAATGAAAGCGGATAAAACACTAAACGCACGCCACTTTGATCAAGGAAAATGACTGTTCAAATCCTCATCACATCCATGCCGAAATAAGGATGTACAGTGAAAGTCAGGGGTTACTTTTGTGTTCAGGAACCCACAATAGTATTCTCTAGTATTTTATTTGACCAATGAAGATCCATCTTAAGTTCATATTTTCTATAAAAGCTAATTATTTCAGAATGCTGTTTATTGCTAAACATTCAACCTCTAATTTTTGAAGAGTCATGTACCTACCATCGCCATATTCAGATATATCCGATAGTAAATGATGATTTGTAGCAATTATGTTTCACAGTGTTTGCTTATCTGACTTGTTTTGTATCTGGACAAGTGCTGTGAACTTAAAACATGCATTATTCTCGTTGGAGATTTTAGTTAAGGTTGATCAAGGTGAATAAGAATATCAGTAAAAATACGTATACGGTCAGTCCAGAAAAATGATTCATTTATTTGTATTATTAGTAATTACATTTAGAGATTGTCTCTCTTTTTCCCTTTCTCTCTCTCTCTCTATCTCTCTCTCTCTCTCTCTCTCTCTCTCTCTCTTGCGAAGGCATATAGATAGATAGATAGATAGATAGATAGATAGATAGATAGATAGATAGATAGATAGATAGATAGATAGATAGATAGATAGATAGAGAGAGAGAGATAGATAGATAGATAGATAGATAGATAGATAGATAGATAGATAGATAGATAGATAGATAGATAGATAGATAGATAGATAGATAGATAGAGAGATAAAGAGATAGAGAGAGAGAGATAGATAGATAGATAGATAGATAGATAGATAGATAGATAGATAGATAGATAGATAGATAGATAGATAGATAGATAGACAGATAGATAGATATATAGTTGGCGTGCGAGGCACGCTATTATCCAAACATGGAAATTTCTATCATGTATTTTGTTACTGGTTGTTAAATCTTTTAAGAGGAGAATTCTAGGTTTAGTTCAAGATCAGCCTCTTAGTAAGAGTTTTCTATTATATATATATATATATATATATATATATATATATATATATATATATATATATATATATATATATATATATATATACACACACACAGAGATGCAATACACTGACGACGAACAGTACGAAACTAGTAACTAACTAGTCTAAGCGCTTTTGACTCTGAATGAGTCTTTTTCAAAGGCATATAGAAAACATATATACGACAAACAAATAAGCACAAAAACGTTGTGTTTGTATACCTCTACCTGGCTGTCTTCACATGTGCTAAAACTATAAATACAACCAGCTTGTATAGACTATTTGCGGAAACTGAAAACGTTGCATAATTCCCTAAAATTCTACGATCCAAAGCGACATCCATTTTTACTTTTTGTACATATGTAACGCAATTTATATCCCGGATATTTTATTCTATACCGGTTATTCTTATATTAAAATTTGAAAGATAATAAGAAGATTTAGATAATGTTAAATTCTACTAGTGCATAGTTTTCATTTTCTAGTCTTCTTGGTTTAGACCGCTTGTTTTCAATGTTCTAAGGCAGCGGATCCAGTATGATTCCTTTTCCTTCCTGGTTTTGGAACTCCAGCTGTGGTTGTTAGCAATAGCGATACGTATTATATCACTGAAAGTTTGGCCAGGGGAGGATAAGTGTTCTGCGACCAGGCTTCTGTACTGCTTTTTTGCCATCAAATCAGATCTACAAGCATGTAGCGAAGCATGGGAAACAAGAACTGTAAACAATCCATCCAAACACTTCTTAGTCCAACTCCTGGAGCTTCTCCTAAAACTAAAGAACTTTGAATTTAATGAAGAGAACTACCTACATATCAATGGATCTGCAATGGGTACTAAAATGGCCCCTTCGTATGCTAACATTTTCATGGGAAAACTTGAGGGTCAGCTCTTGGCATCGGTTGAGCGTACACCATACCAGTGAGTACGCTTTATCGATGATATAGAAATGAAGTGGCAGTATGGAAGAGAAAGTCTGGATGACTTCCATCCTTCAATAAAATTCACGGCAGTATTTCCAACTCAAACCATGTTTTCCTGGACACAACAACCAGACTGGTGGAAAACAAATTACACACAGAAATCTACTCGAAACCAACCGACAAACATCAGTATCTCCTCCCAACAAGCTGTCATCCAAAACACTGCATTAAGATCATTCCATATAGCCAGGCACTAAAGATACGCATAATTTGCTCCGACGATGAAAGATTCCTAGAAAGGTCTGAAGAGCTGGCTAAACATTTAATTTACCGAGGCTACGACAAAGACCTGATTGCGGAGGCAATCCAAAGGGCCAAACAAACAAACCGTGATGACCTATTCAGATATGGACAGAAAGAAAAGGTTGATAGGATACCATTTATTCTGACCTATCACCCAGACAATCCCAAGTAGGTAAAATCATCGCTGACCACTGACCAACCGTGCAATCGTCAGACATACTAAACCTAATACTTTTGAACAAAGCTGTAGTAGCTTACCTGAGACCAAAAAAACCAAAAGGACATCCTAGTCAGGGCAAAGCTAACGCCAATCGCTAGTCAAAACCAGCCTAGTCAATCTGGACCATGTGGCGATAAAAGATGCAAAACTTGTCAACATATGATAGAGACCAAGACATTCAATAGCACAGTGACTAAAGAAAAACTAAACATACATGGTCCAAACAAAAAAGTGCAAAAGAGAGAATGTGATTTATTTCATCTCATGTAAGATCTGTGGCCTTCAGTACGTCAGAGAAACTGAAAAGCTACACAAAAGGATAAATCTTCATAGATCTGATTGGATGACAAAAAAGCTGTACAGAAGCCAGGTCGCAAAACACTTCTCCTCCCCTGGCCACACTTTCAGTGATATAATACTTATCGCTATTGCTAACAACCACACCTGGAGTTCAGAAACCAGGAAGGAAAAGGAATCATACTGGATACGCCGCCTTAGAATATTGAAACAAAGCGGTCTAAATCAAGAAGACTAGAAAATGAAAACTATGCACTAGTAGAATTTAACATTTTCTAAATCTTCTTATTATCCTTCAATTTTTACTATAAGAATAACCGATATATAATCAAACGCCCGGGATATAATCTGCGTAACATATGTACAAAAAGTAAAAATAGATGTCGCTTTGGCTTGTAGACCTTTAGGGAATTATACATCGTTTTCAGTTTCCGCAACTAGTCTATACAAGCTGGTTGTATTTATAGTTTTAGCATATGTGAAGACAGCCAGGTAGAGGTTTACAAACACAACGTTTTTGTGTTTATTTGTTTTTGTTGTATATATATGTTTTGTATTTGCCTTTGAAAAAGACTCATTAAGAGTCGAAAGCGCTTAGGCTAGTTAGTTACTAGTTTCGTACTATTCGTCGTCATTTTAGTGCATCTATTTTAATTAATCCCTGACACACATGATCCCTTGGTGGATCCAGTAGGCTTGAAAGGGTTTTTGTTCGCCTTATGATTTGTATTCTTTATATATATATATATATATATATATATATATATATATATATATATATATATATATATATATGGATGAGAGAGATATTGGATTTACTTTATATTCGTTTAAGCCGAAACTTTCGAAAACATTTGGGTAAAAGATTTGAAGTGACACGAAATGTTTCAAACACAGAGTGCACCCATCCGTTGTAAGATTGCAAAGTCCTTGTTTACACTTTCCTGTACTTTGAAATGTTATAAAGTAGAAGCTTGGCACAAAGCGATGATGTCGAGCTCTTCTTCGGCACAATAAAAAAGGTAAACAGACGGGAAATAAGACATCAAAAAAGTGTCTCCTTTATAACCATACTCTGTTCCAGCTCCTTTTACATGTCAGACAATTCCAAACCTCGCGCAGAAAATTGTAGCATTGATGAACAGTTAGTTACCTATTAAGCAGTACCTTAATGGATAATTTTTATCAGCATCTGAGAAAATCATGACCACTCATCAGGTTACTGAGGAGTTCAAAAATTGTATCTCTTCGCTAAAACCAAATTGAAGTGTTTATTTGCTCAAGATAATACGACTGTTACAAAAATACCGCAAGGATATTGCTCAATTCCATTGCACCAAATTTTCTCAGAAGTCAAAGTGGTTGACATCGATCTTCAATAAAAAGCCTATGTTGCCGATGGCTCTCTATTTGACCGCGTGAAATCATGTGGAGATAATTTACAAATCAACACATTCTCATGTACGTCAACATTGCACAACGTCTGACCCTTGTTACACTTTTGACCTATAGAGTATTTTACCTGATAACTTCACGTTTCGCCCCAAGTGCCTTTCTCATCTTATTTTTCCTATAGTCTCCCGAGTCATTTTCTGACACCATTGTTCCTCATTTACTACTCAATGACATTGTAGATTATTATATCAATTAAACAAGGTATGTAGTTTTATAAATTACGAGTTATTGTTTGTCTCATGATAACCTGTCCTAAATTCTTAATAAGGTAATTTTTCCTTTAGGCAACTGGGATTAAAATATTATTAAAAAATCATTTACCAACAAAAAGGAAACACCAATTCTATATTTTAGACACGTTCAGAGCTTTAAAATTTAAGAGTTTTAGTCAAGGAAACAAAAATCTAGTAATTTAAATAAGATCTTTCGGATTATGGATAGTTTCTTTTCCAAATAGAAACGACTAAACATATAAATTTTTATGATCTTTTAGCATTTCCCTCTAGTGGAACTTTTAAACGATAAATGTGAAGTATTGTATGAGCAACAATTTTGCAAATTAAATCACCTACAAAACCTAACATTTTATTATATGTAAGTAACTATATATCTCGCCTACTTTTTGTATTCATTTAACTTCTATTACGACTATTTGGTCATAATTAAGTAACAAAGAGAAGAAAAAGCAACACGGTTTGTAAACGCTAACAGCTCATTTAATTATCAAAGTTGTAAATGATATTATGACATGAACTTAGAGTATTTTTAAATCAATCCAAAATAATTCCCGATAAAGTTCTAAGTAAAAAAGAATGAATGTTCCGTATAATTTTAAGAACGAGAAATGGAAATGAACTGGTCCGCCAAGAATCGTGACTTTATCAAAATGATTTTGTACAGAACTTCTTTAATAATGCAGAAAAGGTTTGTAAAAGTTAGTAATTTAATTTTAAAAGTTATAAATGAAAATGTGATCGGAAGAAACCGTATCATGAAGTGTATCCAAAATAATACTCATAAAGTTCTACCAAAGTCCAACGAAAATGAAAATTTCCGTATACATTTCAAAATTGGAAATGTACTGGGCACACGAGAATCTTGACTTCGTAAAGATGACTTTGTCCAGAATTCATTTAAATAATGCATAACAGCTCTAGACAAATTGTTGTGTATTACCTCTTTAAAGTAACAGAAAGAAAAGTATGACTACAAGAAGCTTTGTAAGACTTAACAAAAATAATTTATTTCCATAAAAATACCGTGAAAAGGTAAAAACATGAAACAAAACGATCAAGATATAAAAAAATTGTTCTAAAATTGTCAAAAAAGTTTATAAGTCCTGTAAATAATCATTTCAAATTAAAGTTGTCTAAATCTCAATTATTTTCCAAGATGGCAGATTATGACGTTAAACGAAGGTTTTACACGTGTCCAGAATTTTCACTGTGAATCACAACTTATACTTTCCTGTTATCGTTTATAGTTAATTTCAGCAAAATGTCTTTGTCTAAATCCAGTTGTGTAATTTTCCAGGGAAAATAAATATTATTTAAAAGGTAAAACGAATTACATCTATCATCAATAACAAAACACATGTTCTAGAGGAGTACAAACGAAAAACTCTATTCAGCACAAAAGAATAATTTCTTCTTAAGGTATTATAAACTTTTAAAAAGGTTTCAATATGTCTCCCTCTAATATGTTAAAATATGTTACTAGACTATTTCGCAGTTACCTGAGAATTTTGAAGCGCACTAAAACGTAGTTCCATCTACACGCATGAAGCAATCACGGCGATTTCGAAATCTCGCCAACATAGTGTAGAATGTCAACTAGTATTAATAGAGATGACCGTGGTTACAGCCAATCATTTACATGACTATTTCTGACTGTTTACTCGTAACGTCAAAACCGTCATGCAAACCTCGTGCTCACGCGAGTAATAGTTACGTCTAAATGAATACGATATTTCCATAGAAGAAAACATCAGATTCTGCTAATATAATCATCATCACAATTAATATTATTATAAATAAACAAAAAGTTAATAAAATGAAAAAGAAACAATTCAGATTTTACCACACATGTAATTTTAATACACGGTCGTGACACAATATTATAATTCCAGAATAAAGACCTTATGTTACCAATTTCTGCTCGAATAATATCAAAGTAAACATCAAACATGTCTGCAAAGTTTCAAAAGGAACACAAATGTGTATAACCTAAGATTAGGACTGAAACTGTGTGTTCGATTGTCCGCTTATATACACCTACTGCGACTATATTTCACAACATACCCCCACGTGACAGATCATACTACTCTAATTCAAAATTGACTATTCGTCTGTGCAAGAATAAGCAATAACGATAATTAGTTAATTCCTTTTTGAACTGTCCAAACCCCATACCTTATTCAGAAACTAACACAAAGTTGTTTTGAGATTATTTTTAGCTATTGTCACGATATACGCAGGCATATATTTATAGATCCTATCTAATTGTAGAATATTAATAATCTAAAAACCGATACTAATAACGTAGACAAAACGCACCAAAAGATAATTAGAAATTCATATAATTTGCAGCCATGAATAGAAATTTGAAAAGTTAGTTAACTTCATGTAGAATGAGTTAAAATACACACACACAAACACACATACACACACACATATATATATATATATATATATATATATATATATATATATATATATATATATATATATATATATATATATATATATATATATATAAAGAATACAAATCATATGACGAATAACAACCCTCTCAAGCGTACTGGATCCACCAAGGGATCACGTTTGTCAGGGATTAATTAAAATAGATGCAATAAACTGACGACGAACAGTACGAAACTAGTAACTAACTAGCCTAACCGCTTTCGACTCTTAATGAGTCTTTTTCAAAGGCAAATACAAAACATAGTTACGACAAACAAATAAACACAAAAACGTTGTGTTTGTAAACCTCTACATTTCTATCTTCACATGTGCTAAAACTATAAATACAACCAGCTTGTATAGACTAGTTGCGGAAACTGAAAACGTTGTATAATTCCCTAAAAGTCTACAAGCCAAAGCGACATCTATTTTTACTTTGTGTACATATGTAACGCAGATTATATCCCGGATATTTGATTCTATACCGGTTATTCTTATAGTAAAAATTGAAGGATAATAAGAAGATTTAGAAAATGTTAAATTCTACTAGTGCATAGTTTTCATTTTCTAGTCTTCTTGGTTTAGACCGCTTGGTTTCAATGTTCTAAGGCGGCGTATCCAGTATGATTCCTTTTCCTTCCTGGTTTCGGAACTCCAGCTGTGGTAGTTAGCAATAGCGATAAGTATTATATCACTGAAAGTGTGGCCAGGGGAGGAGAAGTGTTCTGCGACCGGGCTTCTGTACAGCTTTTTTTGTCATCCAATCAGATCTATGAAGGTTTATCCTTATGTGTAGCTTTTCAGTTTCTCCCACGTACTGAATGCCACAGATCTTATATGTGATGAGATCAATCACATTCTCTGTTTTGCACGTTTTGTTTGGACCATGTATGTTTAGTTTTTCTTTAGTCACTGTGCTAGTGAATGTCTTGGTCTCTATCATATGCTGACAAGTTTTGCATCGTTTATCGCCACAGGGTCCAGATTGACTAGGTTGGTTTTGACTAGCGATTGTTGTTAGCTTGGCCCTGACTAGGATGTCCTTTATGTTTTTTGGTCTCCGGTAAGCTACTACAGGTTTGTTCGGAAGTATTAGGTTTAGTATGTCTGACGATTGCACGGTTGGCCAGTGGTTTGCGATGATTTTACCTACTTTGGGATTGTCTGGGTGATAGGTCAGAATAAATGGTATCCTATCAACCTTTTCTTTCTGTCCATATCTGAGTAGGTCATCACGGTTTGTTTGTTTGGCCCTTTGGATTGCCTCCGCAATCAGGTCTTTGTCGTAGCCAGCTCTTCAGACCTTTCTAGGAATCTTTCATCGTCGGAGCAAATTCTGCGTATCCTCAGTGCTTGGCTATATGGAATGTTCTTAATGTAGTGTTTTGGATGACAGCTGGTTGGGAGAAGATACTGGTGTTTGTCGGTTGGTTTCGAGTAGATGTCTGTGTGTAATTTGTTTTCCACCAGTCTTGTTGTTGTGTCCAGGAAAACATGGTTTGAGTTGGAAATTTCTGCAGTGAATTTTATTTAAGGATGGAAGTTGTTTGCCTTTGATATGAAGTCATCCGGACTTTCTCTTCCAAACTTCCACTTCATTACTATATCATCGATAAAGCGTACCCACTGCTATGGTGTACGCTCAACCGATGCTAAGAGCTTTCCCTCAAGTTTTCCCATGAAAATGTTAGCATACGAAGGGGCCATTTTAGTACCCATTGCAGTACCATTGATTTGTAGGTAGTTTTCTTCATTAAATTCAAAGTTGTTGAGTTTTAGGACAAGCTCCAGGAGTTGGATTAAGAAGTGTATGGGTGGATTGTTTACAGTTCTTGTTTCCCATGCTTCGCTACATGCCTGTAACCCTTCGTTGTGCGGTATGTTGGTGTACAAAGATGTGACGTCTAAGGAAGCAAGTAATGTATCTGGCAGTATTGGTTCACTAGCTTTGCTTTTTATGAGATAATCTGTCGTGTCTTGAAGATATGATGGTAATTTGTGGACATGTGGTCTCATAAAATGATCTAAATATTCTGATATCCTTTCTGTGGGGTGCCCGTTACCTGAGATTATAGGTCTGCCAGGGTTACCTTATTTGTGGATTTTTGGGTGAAAGATAAAATCTACCTGCTCTTGGGTTTTCTGGGCTTAAGTAGTTTTGGTTTGCTGGTCTATGTGTCCGCTTTGGTACGCCTCGTCAATAACACTAGTGATGATTTTTGCATATTCCAGCGTTGAATCATGGTCCAGTTTTTGGTAGAACCTAGCGTGACTTAGTTGTCTACTTGATTCACTAATGTAGTCTTCCCTATTCATAACGACAACAGCGGAACCCTTATCTGCAGGTTTAATTATTATGTCTGTTCTGCTTTTCAGTGATTGCAGGGCATCTGTTTCTTCTTTTGTCAAATTAGAATATTTGTTAGTATGGTTGATATGTCTGGAAGTATCGTTTTCAACCGAGTTGATAAAGGCTTCCAGATTCGGAATTGAACTTTTTGGTGGGGTCCAGTTACTTTTCTCTCTAAATGTGGGTTGGTCGCAGCTTATATTTTCCTTTGATTTGTTTGGTGGTTGCAAGGCAAAATGGGCTTTGAGTCTTAGTCGGCAGATGAATTCTTCGGTGTCATTCTTAAGCTTCCCTCTGTCGTATGTTTTAGGACGGGGACAGAAACTCAAACCTTTCGATAAAAGTTTTATTTCTGCATCAGTATGTTCTAAATTGGAGATGTTGACTACTGTATTAGTAACAGTTGCATTAGTGTTTGTTACAGAGTGCTTGCGATTCTTCCTTTTGCGGCGATATATATATATATATATATATATATATATATATATATATATATATATATATATATATATATATATATATATATATATATATATATATATATATATGTGTGTGTGTGTGTGTGTTTGAGTGTGTATGTATGTGTTTGTGTGTGTGTATGTGTGAGAGTGTCTGTTTCCCCGAGTGTACTTGTGGTCCAGTGGTTTAAAGCGCTCCCCTTTACGGATTATATCTATCTCTTCATTGTTTCCGTGGTTTCAATTCTAAGGTGTAGCCAGTGTGGATATGATAGAAAGCTTGCCATAGCTTCTCTTGTGTCGGTGGTTGTGTTCTGGGGTTTCCCGGGTTATACCTTCATCATTAATACTGACCACCATGTATAGCCAATCTTGTGATGAAAAATGGCTTGAAACCCTACAACAACAATAACAACAGCAACAACAACAACATACATTATAACGTAATCCTTCCAAATAGAGAAAGCTAAAGAGACAGAGCCAATAAAACAATACTCCCTTTCTCTCTGAGAAAACTGTTTGTATGTAAGGCACGTGAATTGTTCTTTGCTGTAAACGAGAGTAACATAACATCTAAATTGAAATGTGCATGATAAAAGACGAAATACTCCAACTGTTTATTTTGCATAAAATACCTAATCGTTAGTAGGATATATAAGTGGGAATTGAGATAATATTGCATACATCTTTGCTGCTTTGGAAATGATTTTACTTGAAAAAATGAAATCAAACTTTCTTAAGCCAAAATTCAATATCTGCAAAAACGTGCTTAACTGTAGAGGCTTGGTAGGTATCCGATACCATTAAAAAATTAAATTTATCTGAGATTTCCCCCAAAGTTTTCAAAGTTATTTTACTGAATATTACTTCAGATAACTTTGGCAGTATTAAGCTAAAACTAATCGAGCAAAGAATTTAATTTGGCTCGCAGTCCTGTGAAAAGTATTCACAATAATCAACTCTTTTTTTAACTTTTTTCTTAGCAAAGACGATAGCTGTCAAACATTTGCTCGATATGCAAACATACATATTCATTAAAGAGTGTATATTATTATTTGTTTGCATTAAATGAAATGTAGATAAGATAGATTTGAAAGGAATTTTAGGTGCAAGTGTCAGTAAATCAGTAGAAGTTCTGGAAAGAGCTTAATTTATGCGTAATTTTAACCCATAATCCATAGTCAGTTCCCCTGTTTTATGTTGAATTTGTCATTTGGTTCATCGACTATGTAGAATATTATAGCACACCTCTTGTTCCCTCCCCCATCACGAACCCAGAGCAAATATCAGTCACTAATATCAAAAAGTCTTTGTGTTAAATATTAGAAGATATATGTACATAAATACAATTTTACTTAAACTTGACCATCTTCATATCTTTTCTTTCACTGCCTAAAATTTAAATTTGTAATGGTTATGCGATGTCTATCAAGATTATGTATCATCTTGATATCTCAGTTGCCAAGCTAAACCATTCATCGTCTGTTGAGGGACTCAAGTGAATGCATAACATTGAATCAAGCATCTTACGACGAGGATGATAAGAAAGCATTGTTTTGAAAAGTGGAAAAAATATAGATGATATATGGCGACGCTGAGGTCTTATAATTAAGCAAATTGAATGTCGTAGATCTTAAATTTAGAAGATAGTTTTTCAAATTTACACCGAATAAGTCTTATGTAAACGCTTATTTCTCGCATGACATCTAATAAAGACTTCAATGTGCAAACTAATATCAACGATTTCTAAGGACATGTAGGAAAGAATTCCCTATGTAAATCATTGTGAACGAAACCTAAGTGCATTTAAAAAGGACTTCCCTATGCAAATCAATTTGGACTATGGGCTTTTAAAATGGACTACACTTTGCAAATCAATATGACGGAATCCTATGGGCGTTTAATAAAGACTTGCATGTACAAATTTGTATGGAGGAACCCTACGAACATTTGATAAAGCCCTCCCCGTGCAAAAATGCATGGACGTTGCTTCTTATCAATTATGAATCTATCCTGAAAAGGTGTGAAACCTGCATTATCATCTTAGTCTGAGCCAAATGTTAGACAACAAGTATCAATAATGTTTGAGTACAAAAATTATACTCAGATCAGAAACTCCAACGAAAATAAGTAATAATAATAATAATAATAATAATAATAATAATAATAATAATAATAATAATAATAATAATAATAATAATAATAATAATAATAATAATAATAATAATAATAATAATAATAATAATAATAATAATAATAATAATAATAATAATAATAATAATAATAATAATAATATGATGATGATGATGATGAGGAGGAGGAGGAGGAGGAGGATGAGGATGATTATGATAAATCTAATAATTTTCTAGAGTAACAGAAATGTTTAAATATATAGCATAACCAATGTTCTTGAAATCACCGTACAAGCAACTGCAAAATGAAAAAATATATTTTAAATGTTGGATATTTTGTTGATAATGTCACTAAAATGGTTCCTATTTCACATTTCTTATTTTTTAAAATGGTAATATATTTTTATATTTGTCAAGTGTACAGATAAGAAGCAATGATCGTCACTTAATTTTGTTTAGATCCTAATACAAATTTTCCAAATAAGAAGCAAAAATCTAATCATCTTCCATGCTTGATTATATAATGTATTATTGTTAGTATGAGACTTTGTTGTTCTTCATTATTTCAATTGAGAAATCAACATACAAATGTATTTTATAATTGGTTGAATGTTTAATTTTTTAAATTGTTAGTCAAGTGTGTGATTGATTAATTGATTGTCTAATAATAATGGATTATTGTTTCAATTTGAAGCTGGGGATAATTGCGACACTGCAACTGCTGCTTGGTTGGGTGCAATGACATGCTATGCGTGTAGCCATATATTTAGACGGAGGGAATATTCCATCCGATAGCCCGCTGTGGTCACCAACGGAACCCAACACCCCAGGCCATTGCATTATCGCTGGATTTGACGGCAGCAATACATTCCTATTAGACAGACCGTGCGATTCTCGTACACGTTACGTTTGTCAACATTTCTTCTAAATCCTCTCCCATCCAGCAAGTGAGAATAAGACTTAAATGTCAAACTAAATAAAGCATAAAACAAAAGATAAAAATATTCTATACTCCACACGAAACCCGTTTTATTAAAGAACACACTCATAAACACACAAGCACACACACACACACACACACACACACATATATATATATATATATATATATATATATATATATATATATATATATATATATATATATATATATATATATATATATATATATATAAATATATAGAAATATAAAAATATATATATATATATATATATATATATATATATATATATATATATATATATATATATATATATATACGTATATACATTTATATATCTGTTACAAGTTTGGGCTTGTACAAAGCAGCGAAGAAATGATTGAATCCAACAACTTTTGCTAAATTTAAACAAATAATTTATTTCCCTAGAAAAACAAGGTAGAAATATGGGAAAGGACTTCCGGTTGATGAATCTAATCCAAAGTTAATCCTACAATTAATAAATATAAGTCCTGACAATAAAAGGTCCTAAGTGAATGACATATAAAATCCAGATGAAGTTCTATGATGGAAGACGGAAGCGTCTTATATAACCTGTTTTGTGTTGATTTGTCAGCGAATTCTTGTTGAGTCACAAAGAATAATAATCCAAGACAATCATACAATTACAAGTGGTATCCAGGGAAAATGAATTATTAATTCCGATAAATAGAAACATTCAAATCAAGCTGGCAACAACAAATATACTTATGAGAGCGTAAGGTAAAGAAATTAAGACTAATTGCTTCAATGTAATAACGTGTTATAACCTCGACTGATGCAAAATAAAGTCCCTGATGAGGATCAATTCTCTAGAAAACCCTTAAATAATACATGTTCTTTGACATGTTGGCCAGATATGACCTTGACGGATATCAGTGATTCCTTTACCGGGAATGAATATAAAGAAAAATTTTTAAAAAGTTGTCTGCAATAAACTGTCACTGGTATTGAATCTGGGTCACCAAAATATACAATATTTCAAGCTATTGCTTGTTTATCAAACTATAAGGAACTAAACTGACTATTCTGGAAAAAAATGTCATTTCCAAGGAATAAAAGTATAACTACAATAACATATAATGGAATAGAATAAAAATAAATAAATTCAAAACAAACAAACAATTTGATTACATATGCGTTACTAATAACAAAAAACAAAGTTGTCTGAATATACGAATATAATCTTTGAGTGTTGTTGTAGTTAAATTTATTTTACAATCATGCATTGTTGTACAAAGTACGCGAACTACCAACGAACATTTCAATGTATAAGGGAACATCTCAAAGCAATACTGTCCAGTGTCGCTAAACTCAGCTGATCTGACGATAACACAAAATAACGGCAATGCAATATTCTCTCTCTCTCTCTCTCTCTCTCTCTCTCTCTCTCTCTCTCTCTCTCTCTCTCTCTATATATATATATATATATATATATATATATATATATATATATATATATATATATATATATATATATATATATATATATATATATATATAATACGTATATGTAATTTAATTACTTGTTCGTTAGTTTTATTTTTTTAAAAGTTATTCCATTATATGTAGCTTGTTTATATTGTATCAAACAATGACCTTGATTAACGTTCTAGTAAACAACATTATAACAATTTTTGAATTCATTCTCAGTGAAAGAATCAATAATTTCATTGAAGGGCATATCTATCCATAGTGATAATAGAACTGTGGCCTGTTTTGCGTGGATCCGACAGAATGATCATGTGACCCATCACAAGGACTTAACTTGGTCCTAAGTTTAAAACTTATTTCATAGTGATTTGACTGATGTTGCTAATGATTATATATGCTATTTTATAAACTATTTAAATATCAGAAGAATGCTATAAAACATGCCTCTAAAAAGTAGGTTCTTCCTCGATGTCTCCATAACTCATGTCTGTCATGTCATTATTTCATCTCGACGTGTTTTAATAATCTGTGCAATATCTACTCATTCAAGTGCGATATACATCAGTGCTATCCTTTTGGAAATTAATATTCTCTCACGAAGAATGCATGCACATTAAAGTTAGCGCGAACTTACTTATCAAATATCAAGCATTTAGGTAATTCATTTGTTAATGTCTCCGAAGATGAGTAACGGGAAAAGCGACCTTAATTAACAAATCTTGCGCCAGTTCGAGTTCAAATTTTGACCTTCTATATATCAAACCTAAATTAAATCTTGTAAGTGCACGTATTATGAGAATTGCGAACAACTAAAGTTATGATAACACTAGTGCTCGCTAATACTAGAGTCAACATCCTCTCCTAGCAACGTATCCATTAATTATCTTTGTTTTCTCTTTACAGAGAAACTCAATAGATACAAAAAAACGAGATAGAATGATCCCTTTTGCAAACAACTAAAGTTATGATAAACACCCATGCATGCTGATGTTAGAGCCAATATCCTCGCCTAGCAACGTATCCACCACCTATGTTTAGTTTATCTTTTCAGGGATATAAAAAGTGGTCTAAAAAGAATAAGACAGAATAATCCCTTTTGGGAATCCCTCATGAGAAATCTTAATGTATTAAACGTAAGGCGTATTCCTATAAATTTCTTATTATATTTGTTTAAAATAAAATATATTTTATATATGTTGCAAAAACAATACAAGCATGGGCACATAGCTATGAACATTTTAATTCTACTCACATCTCTTCCGAAACTTGATAATTTGATACTCGATGTATTACGAACAAACGATTCTAAATATCAGAGGCAGAGAATACAGACGCAGATATTATACAATTTGTTGGCATTTCTAAGCAGAATCCGCTGGGGAATTCCGTGATGAAATGTACAAATCCTCATTTTTGAATATATTTAGATGCATTGAAGCACGACGAATCTTATTTACATGTAATGTTTGACCAATTATAACAACTATAAATTGCTGACGGTAACAAATGGTTAATTTTGTATTAGCAGACATAAGCAAGAGAGCAAGAGAATTGGATCGAACTTATTATGTGAACCATATAAAAATAATAAAATTATATCGTTCGTTTCGCACAAGCCAGTGTACTACCAATAAAATGCCATTTGGCCTTCTATACACATAGAAATTTCACCCGGCATACATAAATTGGTTGTGTTTTACACAGGTTAGTAATAGGACTAGAAAGCATATGACTTTGTCACATGGAGTTACGTTAACATATTTCATTAAACAGTCGACATTTATAACTATTTGCAATGATTATGATAGCTGTTTCATTTCGCAAATATTTTAATCCTTCTATTTGAAAACTTCAGCGCATTACGCACAAACCAGCCTCAAAGTCTCACTGTATCGTTTTGTATTTTGACACACCCCTAATTTTAAAGTAGAAAGCATGAGCTTAATTTTCCCAACCCTTGCATTTATACTTTCACATACAATCTAAATCTGTAATGTTGTTTACATTTACATTTAGTTAGGCTAGAAAATGGGTTGGCTTGTTGATGACTGCCTGTCACAGCTAGACTCGCATTGGAGATCAAATGCGTAACTTGGGCGTATTTACATGTCTGATACAGAGGTAAACATCTAAAAGTCTGCATGGATGAGGGGTAATGAAAGCTATGTTAATTTGTTATCGTCCTAGTGAACATTAAAGATTAATTAGGAATGTAATGATTCTCTCAGTCGCCTTGTCTCAGGAAGATGTTCAAAATAGCTCTTTTCTGTCAAAAATTAACTTAAAAAGAAGGGTTGGTTGTGGTATGGTTTCAGTATAAATACCACCAGTTGTGTCAAGAATTACCCTCAATACGTCAGTCAGATTCTTACAAGTATTCTTTCAAAATGGAATCATGAATTAATTTTTACCTGTATCTTTAATGTAATATTATTATCCTTCTTCTGCTATAGGTCATCACCGGATGAACATTTGCCAAAACAAAACTGTCCAGTCAGACCCAAGTGTCAATATTAGCAAGTTCAGGCACCGCTGATGAAAGGGAGATAACTCCTAGCTTTATTAATAGTACCGGTGAAGTGGAAAAAATATTTGCAGAGCCATCTTGCTGTGCTTTTTTTTTTTAGAAAAAATGCACAATAGCTGACCAGTTGTTTTTTAAATTTATATCTTATTACAATCAGTCTTTTCATAAAATGCAGAAAATACAGAAGACATTTCTTGACGACACCTATATAAGCTAGGTATATGTGAAAATAAAAATCGGCCAATGATAAGACTGAAAATATGAGAGAGTCTAATCAAATTATAAAGGAAATTATCATTACCATTTACAACCCTTGAATCATATGGTTGACACTTTACAGCTACGCTATTAAAATTTAACATCCTGAAGTTCACATTTAAAAAAGAACATTCAGAATATCGTTTGTTTTACCAACATGAGATCGACATATGCATTTGAAATATCCTTCAATACTTCATCCAATATATTGGTTGCATTTTAAAATTAGACACCATGATAACAGGCAAAGTTGGTGACTAACTTGCTTAAAGATGAACACTTCACCTTTCACTAGGAAAGTTAAAACTAATTTGACCAGCAATATCTCATGTTCACTGAGTGACTGTAGCATTTGATTTTTGAGATTCTCTTCCCCCTTATCCCTTATTATTGTGTTTTAGCTCCAACTAAGAAGCAGCTACTATTGATACAAATTGCGCCAAAACACAAACTTGTGCATATTGACAGTTAAGTGATACATGATTGACCATTGACCTTTTCTTTTGTAATTTGGCTACTATCACTGCCCAATTTCTGCAAGTAATCAATAAGTGATAAAAAAATTAGCAGGGGGGGGCGAATCCTACAAAATTTGTGCGATAAAATTGATTAAAGCCTCAGAATACCAAATGGAGCCTTCCTACGAAATCTCATATTTTAACCCCCCAAAAAATAAAGACCCCATTTGTAAAATGGAGCCTTAGCGATTTTGTCGTAAATACATTGTCATAACCACCCTCAAAATTGCTGCCATCTACGTCGCAAATATGTTGTCATCTCGCCCCCCCCCTGCTGCTGATTAATACAAATTATTTAACCAAATATTTGATCAAGTCCAATACGATATCGTGACCGAGGGTCGTGTAAATTTATTGTTATAAATCCATATGGGACTGACTGAGCATGACTAAAGTAATTTTTAAATCAATTGAAGTCCATATCGGAACACCATGTCTGCCAAATATTTCGTAGCGTATGTGTATCAACGCCATTGAATACAGCAAGAATATTGCAGTTATCGCGAATCACTTTTGGAATTTGAGTGTATCGTTGAGTGACATATATCACATCAGTGTTTTTATGCCTACCTCGGGAAAATATTCTAGCAGGGTTCTTTTGATTATCTAACATTACATCATCGTACACTACAAGATTGTTTATGTCTCCATCGAGGTCATCTACGCTAGGCGCATCATTAATATCAGTAATAAAGTCAATTACACTTTCACCTTTAATTTCTGATCCATTTTCATTATAATCTTTTAGCACTTCATAGCACCGTTGATCATCTTCGGATGGGGCAACTAAATATAATTTATCCCACTTCATAAATCGCATTATCAAATTAAGCAGCAATTGTGTTTTACCCGATCCAGATGTTCCGATTATAATGGCACAGACAGATTTCGGAAACGCTGTGTGGTGTTTTACCGGTTCTCTTTTTTTAGTCGCTGAAAAATCAATTATATTCATAACTCTATATATAAATTATGGTTTTATATTGTGTTAAATGTAAACAGCGTACTGATACAACCGATCAGACAACCATTACAACTAAAAACAATAGACTAGCGCTTACTGGTAAGTGTGTAACATGTGGAACAAAAAAATTTAGATTTTTAAAAAAAAACAACTCGGAGGTGATATTGCCGCAAAACTTGGAAAACTCCCCGGAACCCCATGGGCAAAATACCCCGGAGAAAAACACCTTCCAGGATATAGTTACAGTGGCACCGGAACGAGATTAGATATCAGACTTGATGATCAAAATCAGCCGCGGCCTGGTGAGTATCCGATAAATGCTATTGATAAGGCATGTCATGCTCATGATGTTGCATATAAAAACAATAATTTGCAACAAAGACATCTCGCGGATGTAAAATTAATTCATGCGTTAAATGCTATTCCCGATAAATCCTTCAAAGAAAAATTGGCTTCATGGTTGGTCAAATCAGCTATGAAAGGCAAATTGGTGTTAGGTGCTGGTAATTAAAAACATTAGTGTTTTTATAGTATGGAATCTATTTATTATTCTCCGAAAGGATACTGGAGGGGTAAAGCAGCAATCAGTAAACTCGCTAACGTTGCAAAAGTGAAATGGTCCACTGCGAAAGATTGGTTATCCAAACAAGCTCTATGGCAAATTTATCTACCACCGCCTAAACAAATTAATTATTCTCATTTTGATTTTACCGTACCCAATGAAGTTCATCAGGGTGATTTATTGTTTTTACCACATGACCATGGTTACAAATACACGCTAACTGTAGTTGATATTGCGAGTCGATTTAAACAAGCAGAACCATTAAAAACAAGTCAGCTTCTGAAGTCGCTTCTGAATTTGAAAGGATTTATAGACGAGGTCCTCTAAGATGGCCAAATCTATTACAAGTTGATCCTGGCAAAGAGTTTCAAGGTGCTGTTCTATCAACAATGAAAACTCATAATGTTACAATACGACGGGGACGTACTGCGTTACATCGTGATCAGGCAATTGTAGAACGATTTAACTGAACTCTTGCAGAACGGTTATTTCGATATCAATATGCAAAAGAATTCATCCAAGATAAACGATCTCGTGAATGGGTCCAAAGGTTACCGAGTGTAGTTGCATCGTTAAATAACGAGATTACTCGAACTATTAATATGAAACCAAATATTGCAATAAAAAAATATATACCCGAACAACCATAGCGTGTTAGCACTCAGCCACTTCTCAGTGATGTTACTGTGAGATATTTATACGAACCAGGAGAACTTGAAGGTGGTAAAAGAAGAGCTACTGATCCTATATGGAGTGTTACTACGCATAAAATTTCAACTATAACGCGATCAACTGGTAGACCTCCAATCTACAGATTGGATTCAACTGCACCTCAGCGTGGTTTTACACGCGAACAACTACAAGTCATTCCGGACGATACTCAATTACCGCCACATGGTCTTAACTAGCTCCGTTACGTCTATTACACTCAAGACAGGTCAACATCACATTGTTTCTGACATGACCAAGACTGTTATTTTTTCTGTCTACGGTGAATTGTCGTGGATCATTATCCGAATACTGCCAGTGCATTATAAAATTGCAACTGGCGCAGTGATTATTCTGTTGTTCTTTTAATGCGATTATTACTTCAGCATCAATATTAAATTCTCGTTGTTTTTTTGGTCCTGCTGTTTGTAACCAGAGAGTTTTTTTATTAATGATGCTAATATCAGTGTTATCATCGTTTGCATTAAAATCATCATCGAAAATAATCCTTCGTAGTTGATTTTTTCGTCGTACTCTGGACACTGCGAGATAGACTAAATTTGACCATTCAATGCGATTATCAACTATCCAAACAATTGTATCCGCGATGGTTAATCCTTGTGACGAGTGTATTGTTGTTACATAACCAAGCGTCCATGATGATTTATCAGCGCATAATGCATCTTCTACAGTATTGATATCAACTAGCACAATATCATTTAACACTATAATCTGTTTCTCCGTCTGGCCTGGAATTTCAACTTCAATATTCTGCTTTCGTGTATCCAATGGTCTATAACACAACGGTACTGGAAACGTTGGGAATTTTTTCTTGTGTAGCTCAAACAACTTTCTCTGAAGTGCGTCTCTGACTATCTTTCTACTTGCTACTACAAAATCATTTGGTCTCCATGTTTCCCAAAAATCATTCATAGGTGTTTCAGAAATTATTTCACGCGCTACTTCACATTGAATTCTATCGGGTTGTAATCTAATTAGTTTTATAAACTCACGTAATTGCTCATCGAGTGCTCTATAGTCAGTATCAATTTCTTCGTAATAATCAACAAATCCTTTTAACCAATTATGTGGACTTCTACCAACAAATGGTGGTGGTTGACCATGATCGCCGCACGATATAACTTTTGTATTATTTTGCAATAACCAATCAAGAAACATTTTTAATACATCTTCTGAAACAGTACATGCTTCATCCCAAATAATAACCGCATGAATAAATTTTTCACCCATTCGCTCAAGAGTCCAAGCATCACCCTTGTATCGAAAAAAACTATGATACGTGCAAGCTTCAACATTTCGTTGTTTGATCTCTCTCGCTAGTCTATGGGTTGGTGTGAGTACAATCATGGACGTTCTCTCTCGATATAATTCTATCGCACGTGTTGTCTTTCCAGATCCACCACAACCGTTTAAATAAACTGTTTTATATCTACAAATTGGATCTGATATCGGTGGTGCTTTAGACATAGATTTTTCACTGATAGAATTATCGTTCTTCAGGTAACTGCTTTTAATCTCAACGTCTGCTGATTCAGAATAATCGCATTGTATTTCTTGTTTAATTCGCCATGTTCCCCAAGTCTCTTCGCTATTAGTAAATTTAGTTATCTCTTTGATATATTTTTTATCGACATACATTGAATCAATTGCAACTCTGACTGCTATACTAGGAAATCTATTTATCATTGCAAATAAATTGATAGATGCATAACCCAGCATAGAAGCTCTCAAATGTAGATATGCAGAGCTTTCTCCATCACTGTAAGTAACAATTCTACCTAACTTTGTTTTATTGGACAAGAAGGCTGTTTTACAATTTGCGTATCTATTTTTCTCTACTGCATCTTTAATAACGAAGTCGTATTCGGCATCATCTATAATCAATCGTGAGGATTGTTTTTTAA
Organism: Potamilus streckersoni; assembly: GCA_016746295.1. Lineage (NCBI taxonomy): Eukaryota > Metazoa > Mollusca > Bivalvia > Unionida > Unionidae > Potamilus > Potamilus streckersoni. Next base: position 575,801 of record JAEAOA010002326.1, on the reverse strand, counting down.
AGTTAAATTTTTTTCCACCCTGTGTAAATTTACCGATTATTCTTCGGCCGAGATCCTTTGCTTCATTATTTCGTTGATTAAATATCTTTTTTGACCATTCAATAATGTACTCCTCGTCAGCATCAATATGTTTTCTAGACTTATCGATTATACTATCAAGACATTCTGGTTCTGGTAACCAGACATTGGTTTGTTTTTGATATGAGATAATCGCTTCGCTGACAATCAACGAAACTAACATTTTACAATCAATCATATATCGCAATAACACTATTGGTAACCACATCCTTTCAGCCATGTGTCTACCAATCCAAACATAACAACACGGATGAAGTCCTTCAGCGAATTCAAATGATACTACGCAAGCAAAACCGGTCAAATCAAAATCAGGCAGTGGTCCATTAATAGCTACGCGAGTCATTTCATGTGTGGGATGTCCAAACCGTTTAAAATACTCACCAGCGAATCCATATCCTAGAAAACTTCCTGGATAACAGGCAACGATATCAACTGATATCATACTCTCACGATTGTACTTAACGTTCCATAGACCGCCATGATAATATTCCAAACAGCTGGATTGAACATCCTGTAAAAACTCTTTTCGTGTTGGTTTCCAATTATTTTTCTTTCTTGCAAAATGAGCTGCAACTGATGGAATTGTAAAACAATTTGTAAGTAACTGTTCGTAATCTTCGGATTTTCCATTAAAAACGCTAGCGTTTTCACTGAGACCTATTGCTAGATTTTTCATCCTATTATGTAGACTTTCACTGAGATATAATTCACCGTTAGGTTTCACAAATTGATTGAATTGACATTCTTCATCTTCAAAACTATGAAGTAGCCATACTGATACAGGGTCGTTTTTACACAAACTAGCAATAGCATCGAATAATCTTTCTTCAGTGAGAATACCATCCTTGATGAATTCTTCTGGGATATACTTCACTGTTCTGTCTCGCGGGAATATTGTAACCGCGGATGTCCATGCGTGCTTGTTATGATCAATAATTTTGATTGGAGCTCCGTTTTTATTGTATTTTGATTCGTATAATACTTCGCCAGTTATCGTTAAAACGGTTATCGGAAATCTCAACGACTTTTCCAATCTAGCTATATCGGAAATAGTTGCTCCGTTCTCTTTCACTGTTAGCTCCCATTCATCTATTTTTTTATGTCTTAGATCGGTTAATTTATTCCCACGGAGTGCATTTGTAAAGTGTTCTAAGACTCTTTGTGCCACACAGTTGAGTGGCTTTTCCGCTGACGTTGACTGTTTCATTGGTGCTAGTTTTCCAATGTCAGGTTTCTTATTTAACGGATACATCCCATAAACGACTGCTGTTTCTGGATACGCTTTTTCATAGTATGGTTTATCAATTCCAGTTAACAGCCCTGGTCTGGAATCACGGCTAACAATGACTGTTGTCCTATCTTTGAGAATTGGTTCAAACTTGTCTCTTATAACCCATTCGCCCGATTCTAAATTGATAATGAATTTCACTCTGAGAAAATACCGTTTATTGCCAAGTTGTGATAGTATCATAGCTGCTGTTTCATCATTCATTCTAGCATCAACAACACCATCGATTTTAAATGTTGACCAGGTGTGTGATGCACCGTCCTGTTTAAACTCATGAACACAATCTCGTATTTTTCTAATCAGACTTTTATTATTTATTCTCTCTTTTGGTACGTCTTCGAGAGTTCTATCAAGATTGAATTTAATATTTTTCCGAGGTTTGATTGTCGATAATCTCTTGAATTCTTCATTCATATAAATAAGACAAGTATTTAAATAGAAAATTTTGTTTATATATAATGAATCACTGCAAATGGCTTATGATCGGATCAGTAACCCCATGCAATAAATCGTGTAGAGGTGAATTCTGTGGATATCACTTACAGAGTGTCAGAAATAATTCGACAGGCCCGTCCCCATGTATAAATTGTGGGGTGGGTGTGAGAGGAAAATCACAATTATGTATCAATTGTGGGGGTAAGCGGTTTAGAGAATTGAAACGTTATTATGATAAACGAATAAAAAACGCCATCATTGACCCTAACCATGACTCTGTCAAAGACAAAATCATAAAAACCCCTCAAGACTACATTAATAGATTTATAATTAAAGCAAATAATGAATTAGACAAATAGTATTATTATATATAAATGGAGCAAGAATTCAGACCACATCCAATACTCGTTAATTAGGAAATATCTCGTAATGGTGTTGTTAGACACTGTAGACTAAAGAAACCCGTGGGACATGTTAATAGTCAAGGATATTTGTGTTTTACTGCTGGAGGAAAGGGATATCTCTGTCATAGGGCAGTCTTTGAGTGTTATATGGGACCGATTAAAGATGGCTGTGTTATTGATCACATTGACTCCAATCCCTTAAATAACGCGATTTCCAATTTACAATGCATTTCTCAAAGAGAGAATATAAAAAAAGGAAAGACAGGGACTTGTAAGTCAGTTGGAAAAAGACCAGTACAGTCATTTGATACAACGACGAATGAAAAAAGAGTTTTTCAATCAATGAATGCTGCGGGAAAATATTTTGGAATATGTATGCCTTCAGTACGAAAAGTTGCTGAAGGGATTTATCAAACAGCTATCTCAAAGAAAAATGGACATAGAATAAAGTTTTCATACGCATGAAATGACTCTCAATAATTACTATTAATAAAATCTATTTTTTTTTTTAATTTTGTTCCGTATTTCCCCCTCATTACTACTGATCGTCACGTGACTATCCTACTTTCGTTATTGATTCCCGGATATGTAATTCGTCCGAGAATACATGTGAAATTGGATTGAATTAATGATGTGTGTGATCTCATGTACGTATTTAATGGTTAACTCGGTATACGTAATCAGGTATGTACGGATTTTGATTTTGTGTTATTGTTTCTTGTTTCTAAAGACTGTATTGAGAACAGCAGTTAGGGTTTTGTTGGAAAAACCTGTACAGGGTAGACAATTTATTTGACAGAGTTAGCCGTGTGAATCCAAGGCCAGGGGTCTATTAATAGATTTTTTAAAAATCCCAATTACAAAGACACGTTAACAGCGTTTGTATGAAAATGAAATTACTTTATAATTACAAATTAAAATAGATTGTATGTGAGGTCAAAATAGTAAAATGCGCTACATGTAGTTTAGTTTTAGTGTGGCTACATGTAATAAAATTCAGAAAAATATCATTCTCGATTCAAGAAATAGCAGGTCCTGAATTGACAGGGATCCCCATAACAGAGTTATCTCGTCATGTAAATCCATTATTATTACGATTATTTAATCGTAATATTATAGAAATTAATAAAAAAAATTGCTATTATTTAACAGTTGTATTTCTTGTTTTAATGTTTTATTTAAATACTTAGCTTCCATTGAAATTACTACACAATATTCATTATGAAATGCTAGGAAAATAAATACACACCTACACATTGACACTGCAGTATTAGTTCACCTTATATACAATATGAGCCGTAATAAGTTTGGGGCTTTAAAACGAAGTCCACTTTGCCAATCAAAACTCCCACGCCATTGACATGGTGTGGTTGAATTTTTTCAACTGCAACCAGGGTTAATTTCTTGGGTTGCTTTTGATTGGCAGATTGGGTGTAGGTCCGCCCCGTCGTTTCATGTTTGTATCGTCCTGTACTGTCCCTATCATACCATCCTATCATTTCATTGTATATATAACCATCCTATCATTTCATTGTATATATAACCATCCTATCATTTCATTGTATATATAACCATCCTATATAATCGCATTGTAAATATTCATTCATTGTAAATATTCATTCATTGTAAATCCTATATAATCGCATTGTAAATATTCATTCATTGTAAATATTCATTCATTGTAAATATTCATTCATTGTATATCCTATATAATCGCATTGTATATCCTATATAATCGCATTGTATATATGTAATGTATTGTCCCCCCTAATGAGGCTTTATGTTATATGTTCAATGTTTGTAAAGAAATCACTTGGATTTCACGTCTAATACCCATATAACCCGCCCTTGAACTCGATTGGGGGGTTAGGGTATTGTATAAGTCTTTAATGTATGTGCCCTTTCTTGCCTCGAAACTCGAATGAGGAAGAGACGGGCATTGTATATGTTTTGTTTTTTTTTTTGTATATAAAAATATTTTAAAGATAAGAAAATACATTAGTAATAATATTCAATAAATGGAATTTCAAGATATTACATCTATCATCACAGAAATATCAAATTTAAGAAATCAAGGAATCGTACTCTCTGAATTTTTGAATGAAGACAGACTTTTGAATGAATTTGAACAAATTGATATACAATTGAAACATGGAAGATATGTTCTACCTAAAATGTATTCACTGATAAAAAGAATCCAAAAAGCGGTTAATGCTTCTTTGTATAACAATGATATTAATTTATTCATTCGGCTATTTAGTATAGTTGAAGCCATTAGAAAGAAACTCGGGGAACAGTACCAAGTTCGGTCAGAGATTGCTTTGAAAGTGAAATCTATAAAACGTTTGATTGATGCAAGTGAAACCAACAATTGAAAAAACGTTAGCATTTCCAATAATGACTTCAGAAGCATTAAGTACCAGACTAGCCCGTGAGAGGTTAGCATTACTGAAAGAGTTTATACCAATTCGAGATAACGTGCGAGATAAACTACAACTTAGACAGCAAGCGCAGACTGACTTTTCTATTGGAAGCGAACAACTTTTTGCCCCTGTAACTAAAGCCACTAAAGATATGAAACTTGCAACAGAACGTGCTATATACGGCGACATCCCTAAAGAGGGAGCAGTACCTATTATTGATGTATTAGGAAAGATTGCTACAGAAACTGAAAAAACTCACGAGGGAATAAAACAGCTTTCAGGTGAGTTACAAACTCAGCGAGAAATACAACAAATGGATAATATTGATATTGATGATAACCCCGTTAAAAAAATTGTTCCTTTTAGCGAGAAATTCACTGATGAAACTATAGAAAAAATCAGACAAATTCAATTGTTGAAAATTAAAGACTATGAGTTATTTGGTGACTTTGCTATCAAAAGTTATTATAACAGGGGGGAATTTTTAAAAGACGAGTATAAAAAGAACATAATAAAACGAGATCAATGGGTGGATTGGTTATTTAAAATTAATAAAAATGAACCCGGAAATTTAAATAAGGATACATTGGAATACAGAACTTTTAAAATGGGAGTTGATGCGTATGGTTTAGAACAACAACAACAACAACAACAACAACGAAAAGAACAACAAAAAGGTCGAGGTCGAGGACGAGGTCGAGGTCGAGGTCGAGGTCGAGGTCGAGGTCGAGGTCAAGGTCGACAATCTCCAGAAATTCAAAACGTTTCCGAACCAGCTCTAGAAATTCAAAACGTTTCCGAACTAGCAAGTACTTCAGGAGAGGGTTATGGAAGTTCTCATCATGATTCTCATATGTGTCCTAGTAATATCATTAATGATATATCACGACTTGAGGTTCTTATGGGAGGTAAGCGAGCTGGAAATAACTCAGTCGAAATAACTAATGAAGCATTTGATATTTGCAGACGATTATTCCAAGGTGGGATAATTGATATTCATACGTATCGAGAACTCTTGGATGAGTTAATGGACGGAATTCCAAGGGAATTTAGTGGTTATTATAGCGATTGAAATTGTATTTAGAAATTACAAAGTCATTTCAAATAAGATGATAGTACACTATAATCACAATAAACCAACAAACGTGTATGTGGTAAACTCAAGATTGCCCGTTTATAAGGCATACTATGGAGACGGCCTTGGAAATACCATGGCTGGTTTATTCACAAGAATAGCCCCAAAAGTAGCACCAATTGCTAAACAATTAGCGATGAAAGCCATTGATGTTATTCGTAATAAGGGAATTAACGCTGTTGGAGATCTTGCAGGAACGGCCTTTTCTACCGCAAAGAATAGAATAACGTCATTGGTGAAATCTAGATTCGGACGAAAACCACCACAAATACTTTCAACACCGCTACCTTCAACAACAATGATGCCTGCAAATGTCAGTAAAGTGATAAATAACGCAGTGGAACAAAAACTAGCATCATTAGCAATGACTTCACCAGATAGTAGTAATATTGCAAGTATGATAGCGGGAAGCGGTCTTGGAGGAAATAGTAAAAATGTCAGACGAAAAAGAAAATGATAGCATTACTACATTTAGAAAAACGATAACGTTTTAGTAAAATGGCATTTAAAAAAATTGCTGATCCAGCGTTTGATATGGCAGCACCGGTGAATAAAGATGATTCTAAAATTAACTATCAGTATTATGCCTATCCTGCAAGAGAGCCTAATCAACGGGGGAGAGTTGAACTTCAAGTTCAAGATACAAGTAGATACTTTTTGCCGTGTGAGGCGTTTATTGAAGTAGAAGGACAGCTTGTAACAAATGTTGCAGCTGATACACCATATGGGAATGACCAAAATATCCGAGTTGGTTTCGTAAATAATGGCATTATGGCGCTATTTAACAGTGCAAGATATATCATTGATGGAAAAGAAATTGAATCAATAGAACAAGATGTTGATATTGCAACAACAATAATCGGACTTGCGAGATATTCTGATGATTATACAAGGTCGGCTGGTCCGTCTATGATGTTTGCTAAGGATACCTCTGATCATGCTGACCATTTTCAATTTGTTAAAGTACGAACTCCGCAAGATACTGCAGAAGCTGATCAACAAATCGCAGCTAATCCAGACCGTGATGACCGGCCAGCCGCTGAATTCGACATTTTAAAAAGGGTCAATGATGATTTCAATCTAGGATTTGCAACACGAAAAGGAGCATTAAAAGGACAACATCGACGGTTTTCATGTGCAATTCCGTTACATCATATATTCGGATTCTGTAGAAATGTCAGAAAAGTCATCTATGGAGCAAAGCATACAGTCGTGTTAGTGCGAAAGGAAAATGACAATGATGCAATTTGGCGTGCTAATGGTGTTGATGATGGTAAAGTCATTTTAAATAAATTGGTTCTATGGATACCCGTCTTGACACCAGCAGTTACAATAGAGCAAGAATTACTATCGTTTATGGACACAGGTGGAAAATCATTGCTAAGTTGGCTAACAACAACGACTGATACGAAGCAGGATAATGTAAATGGCACATTTACATGGCACTTAGCATCAAAACAAGGTTTTTCAGCTCCACGTCATATCTTTATAGCGTTACAGAATGCAAATCGAGTAAGTCGTCAATTATCTAGTCATATGATATTTGATCAATTAGGAGTAAGTGAAGTTTCGTTGAGAATAAACGGACAACAAGAGCCAGCAGAGATTGTACATCTTAATTATGAAAACAACAACATAGCTCGTGTATATCATAGAATATTGTCGTATATGGGTCGTGATCAAAATGTTGATACTGGTTTGCAAATATCGCAAATTGATTTTGAAAAACACTATCCGATTTATTACTTTTCATTGGAACATCTTGACATGATGAGACAATCTGTTGTTGATATATACTTCCAAGCTCGGGTACAACGCCCTGCTTGTATAGCTGATTATAGAGCAGTTGCTGTCATTCTCAGTGATAAATCAATGTTGTTAGAAGGAGTTGGCGGACGAATGAGACTTATTGATGCACCAGTGGAAAACCTTTGATTTTCCAAACATGTAGTTAGGATTTTCACAATAAGATCAATTGAAAGTGTAAATTACATTTTAGAATAGAATGACATATAGTATTGTTAATGTCCAGTTGACTGATGGTCAGGTCAAGAAATTGAAATCAAAGTCGGCTAAAGAATGTGGAACTACAATAACGCTGAAACCCACTCAAATGTCCGGTGGCGCACATAAATTATCATTGACAGATCGTCAAATAAAACATTTCAATGATGCGCTAAAGAACAAACGAGGAGTTCAAATTGATTTTTCGAAAGCAGCAATCGCCAGTATGATAAAATCAGGTGGTATATTCCCGCTGTTAGCTGCTATTCCAGCATTGATTGCAGCGGCTGCCCCAGCGGTTGCAAAGGCGGCAGCGTTAGGAGCCGTTGGTACTGCTGCAGGAATGGCCCTGAAAAAAGCTACTGGGAAAGGCTATAAAAAAAAAGGAAAGGGTCTAAGACTACCAGGAACTCCACACAATTGGTACAAGGGCACGGGCCTAAGAATACCAGGAACGGCTTATTAGTGGAAAAATCCCTTGGATTTTCACCAATGTCCAATTTTGATTTAATTGATGCTGTAAAATCATTATCAATAAAAAACTTTAGAGGAGTTTTCATGAGAGATCAATTACCGTCAAAACCAATGAAAAATGAAACGGGTATTATCAATCTTGATAACAGCAGCGGAAAAGGAACTCATTGGGTCGCATATGCAATTGATCCACGTGGAATTGTCTATTTTGATTCATATGGATTAGCTCCACCAAAAGAATTCATGCGATATGTATCCACAATAACAAAGTCATCTCCAATTTTTTATTCCACGCTACCAACACAACAGTTAAATGATCCACCGATATGCGGTCGTGAAGTATTAAACTTCCTTGCAGAGATATCTAAATTTCCAAGGAAACCACCACAAGTTGTTGTTAATGAATATACTAGCAGGCAATGGCAAAAACGATAGCGTTATGATTTAGAAAAACGTAGCGTTTTCGTATAATGATTGATATTTGGGGACGACCTTTATCAGAAAAAAAAAAACAGAAACCGATAGCAAATTCGCTGTCGAAAGTGTAAAAAAAATAATCGAAGATGAAATCGCCGAGACATTAAATTTGTCAAGTGTAGATCCTGGGGAAATAGTTGTATTTCAAGATCGCCAGGGCAAATTGAAATCTAGTAATGTTTCATTGGATGATGTCTTAATACGAAGACGTGACGTCGTTGAAGATACAATTGCCTTATATTCAAATGATGGAAAACTCAAACCGGGGGTATTTGTTTCGACATTCACGGATAAACTAACAACAGTAGATAGCACAGCAAATGCGTTAAAATCACTCAATGATGAATATAACAATCATAAAGCTGAATTCAATAAATTGTATGAATTACAAAAGTCAATCGTAGACAAAATCGACAAACAGCTGCTAGAATTCCTTGGAAATCCACCAGTAACCACACCGAATATTGCAGAGATAAAAGCATCTATGTTGGAAATTGCAACATTTCAATTAAGATATGAAGAACACACAAAACAGTTTTCAACATTTCGTAAAAACATCGTCGATAAATTTTTGGGAGGTCCACTTGATAAACTAGATATCAAACTTCCGGATATTAAAAAATCCATCGAAGAAATACCAGCGATTAATCGGCAATTGGAAGCAATCAACACGGATATTACAACGTTTAAAAACAATCTTCCGCTACTTGAAAAAATAAAGATTCCTCATGAGAGAAATATCATAAATATGATATACACAGTTCTCTCTGGATCATTAGATTGGGAACCTAAAAAGAATACAATAACTCTCACTGTGTCAAAGAAGGGTATTTATCGATTAACAATAGTGTCACTGAATCAGTTTAATATATCATCATCGACTTCATATGGATACAACAACGTGATTTCAACGACTATTGACCTGGATGAATACAAACGGTTTACAATAACAAGCAATGATCCTAATTTAAATAAGACATCATTTGTATGGTACATGGAGTTTGTAGCTGATCTAAATTAGAATTTTTAACAATTAAAAACCACTTGAGATTTTAAAATAATATGATTCCATCATCGCAATATCGCTATGATACCGTCAAAGAATTCTTAACAAAACTCAAAACACTCATTGATGAGTATGAAATAAAAATTAAAAAGTATCGCAGGAGAATTATCGCAATTGATGTTACAGTATACTCGGTATCTGGTATAATGGCCGGTGCTGGTATTATACTATCTTCAGTAACAATGGTAGCTCCGATTGCTATCCCAATTGCTATTTCCGCGATGACAACATTTGCTGGAATTGCAAATGCTATTACTAAAAAAATATCATTGTGTTCTCAAGAAAAACTTAACGACTATGTAGTAAAACATCAAGCAGTATCTAACGGTTACTCACAATTATCCTCGTTGATGTCATCATCGATTGATGATACGATAATTACCGAAGAAGAATTCTCCGCGATGATACGCATTTATGATACTGCGATTAAAAACGCTAGCGTTTTTTCATCTATTGCAAAATTAGACATTGTAAATAATAATAATAATAATGTCGCAAGAGATTCAACTACTTCAGCGGATAGCAGAAAATACCACTCCGCGGAAAACAAGCATGATATCAATATCGTCAACAAACCCTAAATTCAGTGTGAATTTTCCCTCGCCTGTTTCAGTAAAGGAAATCGCGTTGGCAAAATTACGAGTGTATCATAGTTGGCCTAATATTAGATCGGTTCCATTTGGTGGTCAGAGACCTAATAATTCTCTGGTGTTTGCATATAGGAATAAAAAAGATGACACTCCAGATTGGAACGTTGTTTCAATACCAACTGGGTCCTATCAAATTGAGCAAATTAATAATGAATTACAACGTAGAATAAAATCCATTACTAAAAAAGAATCAAAAATTGCGATAACAGTTCATGAACCAACACTATCATCTACAATTGAAATAGGCTCTCCTGGGTATGTTGTAGATATTTATAACAGTTCAATAAGAACAGTATTAGGATGGCCCGAAGATCCACCTAGAAGTGCTGATAATTCCACGCCCGAGCCTGTAAAATCTGATTACGTCACTGATGAAATAGGACCTGAAAATCCATCAAAAGGATATAAAAAATTCGAGGATATAAACTTCACAAAAAGATATCGATATAAGAATCAATATGGTAAAGATGTGTGGAGAATTCCATTTTTTAATGATTATATCCCACAGGAAGGTGAAATTCTGGAAATACATGAAACAAGTCCAACATTTGTAGATATTAAAGATCACATCCTTGATAGAATGAATAATGATTTTTTGTCGTTATTACCCTCGTTAAGATCTGGCTTTCTTACACAAGCTGAGTTTACTAGTGTAGTCGCCGTGGGTAATAAAATCATCGATGACATGGAAATATTTAATTCGAGGATTACTAATCTCTTCACTGATGAAAATAGCACGATTTCAAAAACTAGCTCAGCTCAAGATTATAAAAAAAATATAAATGAAAATCCAAATTATAAATTACCAGGATATAATGTTCCCGAGTTAAAGAAAAAACTCAGAACTGCCATCGACGAAGGATTTAATAAAATTTATCAATCATGGAAAGATAGCCAGCCGAAGCCTATTATCCTCACTTATAATAATTCTCCCGACGGCGACGGTAGACATATCGCACCGAACAATGTGGATATTTCATCAGTGATTGCACTTAATTTAACGTGTGATGTAATCGAAGGAAGTTATCAAATTAATATGGAACAATCAAATCAAGCCCGACAAGGTTACATTCTTTATTCATTTGCACCAACAGCACCCCCCGGATTTTTAATTGTTGAAAATCCGACTAATCCAGTCTATATGCAATGTCAAAATAATTCACTAACTAGAATTAATTTTACACTCACCGATCAGTCAAATAATTTGATTGATCTACGTGGTGAAGTATTATCGATTAGTCTGTTTGTGAAAAGCTAACAAATAATTTGTATTAATCAGCAGCAGGGGGGAGGGTGAGATGACAACATATTTGCGACCGTAGATGGCAGCAATTTGAGGGTGGTTATGACAATGTATTTGCGACAAAATCGCTAAGGCTCCATTTGTAAAATGGGGTCTTTATTTTTTTTTGGTTGAAATATGAGATTTCGTAGGAAGGTTCCATTTGGCATTCTGAGGCTTTAATCGATTTTGTCGCAAAAATTTGTAGGGTTCACCCTCCCTGCTGCTACAACATATTTGCGACGTAGATGGCAGCAATTTTGCGGGTGGTTATGACAATGTATTTACGGCAAAATCGCTAAGGCTCCATTTTACAAATGGGGTCTTTATTTTTTTGGTTAAAATATGAGATTTCGTAGGAAGGCTCCATTTGGCATTCTGAGGCTTTAATCGATTTTATCGCACAAATTTTGCAGGATTCGCCCCCCCCCCTGCTGCTACATTTAAACGTATGTTTGTAATCGTTAACAACAATATGTAAATAGCAATTTATTTAGGTCAAAAACGTATTGGACAACACTATGTCATGGCATTTGTGAGAAGCGATGTAAGGTCAAAGCTGTCTTCTGAAGAATTTAATTTGTGAAAAATCGAGGACAAAAAAGTCTGACAAATACAACTTAATCACTGATGAACATTTCTACAAACTCATGAACAAATAATAAATCCATAAATTGCTAAATCCTATTGATATAATGTCCTGACGTAATATTGAGGTTATCGATGTTGTTTACATATGGTTTGTGTATGATTTCATCCACTTTTAACATGGTTCCAGTAGATTTATTTTCTTGTTCTATATATCGATGTGTGTTCTAGACAATTGTGGGAGTAAGGATGTCTTCAGCTACCACCCAGTTTGACGATTTATTTTCTAGCTCCATTTGAAACTATTGTCTGAAGTGGGTGACAACAGACACATACTGCAATTGATTAAATTCAAAAGCATAAAATCAAAACAAGTACTAAATATTTCAAGCAAATAACTACAAACATATTTGCATTTTAAAATTAGACATCATGATACCAGGAAACGTTGGTGACTAGCTTTCTTAAAGTTCAACATTTCACCTTCCATTAGGAAAGTTAAAACAAACTAGACCAGCAATTTATCATGTTCAATGAGTGACTGTAGCATATTAAATTTTATATGCTTCCTCGCCTTAGCCAGGTTAGTTCTATTTTTGTGTTTTAGCTCAAGTCGAAATATAGCATCAAACTAAATAGGTAGTGTTGATACCAATTGTACCAACAAACAAACATGTTTACATTCACAATTAAGTGTTCGCGGATTGACCATTGACCATTTCCTGTGTAATTTGGAATCTATCACTGCCCGACTTCTGGAACTTATCAATCAATGACAAAAAACGTTCAAAAGTATGTTTCCAAACTTTAACAATAGTATGTAAATATAAATTATTTAGGTAAAAATATTAGACAACACAATGTTATGTTATTGTGAGAAGCTGTATAAGATCAAAGCTGTAATCTCTTGACTTAAATTGTGAAAAAATGAGAGAGAAAAAGAGTGCAGCAAATGCTATATAACCAATGCTTAACATTAATACAAAAGCATAAACAAATAATAAATACATTATTCAATCGTAACAATGGACTGCTGTAATGACGCTGTAAAGTGAGTGGTTACATTACAAAACAACTCTTTCTAAAATTATAAGTAACATCTTGTTATAATTCCAGTCTAGCTCAGTCTCAATCTCTGTACAATATTTATTGTTATTTCAGATTCTTTTTGTTGCAGTTATGCATACACTTTACTTGAATAAATTACAAGTGATATATAAACCTTTCTTAAATTATTGTATCGCAATATTTAAATACATTAATATATGATTTTAACTGGGTAATAATTTTGAAACTGGCCAGATAGATTTTAGCATAAAACTTTTGATAATGGTAATGTCGAATTTATTTCACGTCCTGTTTGTTCGAATAAAGGACTGTCTGTAAGTGTCAGTTCTGAACTTGAATACACATTTTGCAAAGTGGTCCCAAATTGCCTTGTTTCGTTTCCAATGTGCTTTTCAAAACGCCTCTTCAGGGTTTGCCTCTGTGTAAAACCCTGTGCACATGCTTCACAATTGTTTGAGTTTTTTCATCATGCATTTTATCTGTCCACTTTGACAAAACATTTTCCATAAACTTCACACTTGTATCGTTTCTTTCCAGTGTGTATCAACATATGTATTTTAAGGCTAGCATTCCGACTAAATAACGTTATAAATATATCTCATTTATATGGCTTTTCCACACTGTGTATTCCTATAGGTCTCTTTAGATCCCCAGCATGTGTTAATGATTTCTCATATTTTACATTTGTATCGTTGTTCTCCATTGTGTATTCTCCAATGCCTCTCAAGGCTCATTGGCCAATTAAACATTTTTCCACATACTTCAAACTGGTTTGGTTTTTCTACACTGTGGATTTCAAAAGATGATTGAGACTTTCAGCCCAACTAAATAGTTTACCACAAACTAAATAATTATATGTTTTTTCTCCAGTGTTTCATCATATGTTTCTCAAGATCATCTTTGTGATTAAACGTTTTATTACAATAATCACATTTAAATGGTGATTAAATCGCGTTTGTGTAGTCTTATATGTGTCAAGTGCGCTGTCTAAACAGTTTTCCACAAACTTGACATTTGTATGGTTTCTTCCCACTGTGTATTTTCAAGTACTCCTTGGGCCTTTCACTCCAACCAAATAATTTTGTTTCATACTAAACACTTGTAATTTTTTATCCACTTTATATTTTCATGTACCTTTTCAGATTACCTTTCTGCCAAAACAGTTTCTCGTAAACTTCACATTTTTACTGTTTGTTACTTTTGTGAATATCCATGAACAAAAATTTAAATTAAATCTCTGTCTACATTTCTTGCTCAGTACTGAACTTTTCACTGTGTGACAATCAATACAAATCATAGGTTGATCTAAAACACCTTCAAAGATGACTTTACGGTGAAGTTTTTGTTAAGGGTTGACCTGCATTGTTTTGAGAGGATGAATTGTAAACTCAAAAACCAGGCAATGGAACACAGATTTCACTTACGGATCATCCTCATGAATTTATTACTTAATGTTCACTGTCGCCGAAATACACACTATTCCTATAAATTTCTTAATATTGCTGTTTAAAATAAAATATATTTTATATATGTTTCAAGAACAAAACAAGCATGGGCCCATAACTATGAACATTTTAATTCTACTCACATCTCTTCCGAACCTTGATAATTTGATAATCAATGTATTACGAACAAACGAATCTAAACATTACAGAGGCAGAGAATACTGACGCAGATATTATACAATTTGTGAGCATTTCTAAGCAGAATCCGCTGGATAATTCCGTGATGACATGTATAAATCCTCATTGTTAAATACATTTAGATGCAATGAAGCAAGACGAATTTTATTTACATGTGATGTTTGACAAATTATAACAACTATAAATTGCTGACGGTAACAAAGGGTTAATTTTGTATTAGCAGAAATAAGAAAGAGGGCAATAGAATTGGATCCAACTTATTATGTGAAACATATAAAAATAATAAAATAAAATAATTCTTTTCGCACAAGCCAGTGTACTACCAATAAAATGCCATTTGGTCTTCTATACACCTAAAAAATTTCTCCCGGCATACATAAATTGGTTGTGTTTTACACAGGTTAGGTAGTAGGACTAGAAAGCATATGACATTGTCAAATGGAGGTACTTTAACATATTTCATTCAACAATCGACATTTATAACTATTTGCAATGATTATTATAGATGTTTCATTTCGCAAACATTTTAATCCTTCTATTTTAAAAATCCAGCGCATTACGCACGAACCAGCCTCAAAGTCTCACTGTATAGTTTTGCATTTTGACAGAATCCTTTTTTTAAAAGCCGAAAGCATTAGCCTTATTAACCCAACCCTTGCATTTATGCATTCACATACAATTTAAATCTGTAATGTTGTTTACATTTACATTGAGTTAGGGTAGAAAATGGGTTGGCTTGTTGATGACTGCCTGTCACAGCTAGACTAGCATTGGAGATCAAATGCGTAACTTGGGCGTATTTACATGTGTCTGATACAGAGGTAAACATCTAAAAGTCAACATGGTAGAAGGGAAATGAAAGCTATGTTAATTTGTTATCGTACTAGTGATCATTAAAGATAAATAGGTACGTACTGATTCTCTCAGCAGCCTTTTATCAGGAAGATGTTCAATATAGCTCTTTTCTGTCAAACATTAACTTTAAAAGAAGGGTTGGTGGTGGTATGGGTTCAGTATAAAAGCCACCAGTTGTATCAAGTATTACTCTCAATACCTCAGTCAGATTCTTACAAGTATTCTTTCAAAAAGAAATCATGAATTAATTTTTACTTGTATCTTTAAAGTAATATTATTATCCTTCTTCTGCAATAGGTCATCATCGGATGAACATTTGCCTAAACAAAACTGTCCAGTCAGACCCAAGTTTCAATATTAGCAAGTTCAATCATCGCTGAAGAAAGGGAGACACCTCGTAGTTTTTATATTAGTACATGTAAAGTGGAAAAATATTTGCAGAGCCATCTTGCTGTGTTTTTGTAGAAAAATGAACAATATATGACCATGTGTTTTTTATATTTATATCTTAATTATAATCAGACTTTTCATAAAATGCAGAAAATACCGAAGACATTTCTTGACGTCACATATATAAGGTTAGTTATATGTGAAAAAAAAAACGACCAATGAAAAGACTGAAAATATGAGACAGTCTAATCAAAATATAAAGGAAACTATCATTACCATTTACAACCCTTGGATCATATGGTTGACACTTTAGAGTTACGCTATTGCAATTTAACATCCTGAAGTTCATATTTAAAAAAGACTATTCAGAATATCGTTTCTTTAACCAAAATGAGATCGACATATGGTTTGAAATATCCATCAATACTTTATTCAATATATTGGTTGCATTTTAAAATTAGACACCATGATAACAGGCAAAGTTGGTAACTAACTTGCTTAAATATGAACACTTCACCTTTCACTAGGAAAGTTAAAACGAATTTGTGCAGCAAAATCTCATGTTCACTGAGTGACTGTAGCATATGAATTTTGAGATTCCCTTCCCCCTTAGCCCTTATTCTTGTGTTTTAGCTCCAACTAAGAAGCAGCTACTATTGATACAAATTGCGCCAAAACACAAACTTGTGCATATTCACAGTTAAGTGATACATGATTGACCATTAAACTTTTCCTTTGTAATTTGGTTACTATCACTGCCCAATTTCTGCAAGTCATCAATAGGTGATAAAAAAATTTAAACGTATGTTTGCAATCGTTAACAATAGTATGTAAATAGCAATTTATTTCGGTCAAAAACGTATTTGACAACACTATGTCATGGCATTTTTGGGAAGCGATGTAAGGTCAAAGCTGTCTTCTGAAGCCTTTAATATGTGAAAAAAACGAGGACAAAAAAGATTGTGGCAAATACTACTTAATCACTGATGAACATTTCTACAAAACCATAAACAAATAATAAACCCATAAATTGTTAAATCCTATTGATAAAATGTCCTGACGTAATATTGAGGTTATCGATGTTGTTTGCATATGGTTTGTGTATGATTTCTTGCAATTGTAACATGCTTCCAGTAGATTTAATTTCTTGTTCTATATATCGATGTGTGTTCTAGACAATTGTTACAGTAAGGATGTCTTCAGCTACCACCCAGTTTGAAGATTTATTTCCTATCTCCATTTGCAACTATTGTCTGAAGTGGGTTACAGCAGACACATACTGCAATTGATTAATTTCATAAACATAAAATCAAAACAAGTACAAAACATTTCAAGCAAATAATTACAAATATATTTGCATTTTAAAATTAGATATCATGATACCAGGAAATGTTGGTGACTAACCTGCTTAAAGTTCAACACTTCACCTTCCATTAGGAAAGTTAAAACAAATTTGACCAGCAATTTATCATGGTCAATGAGTGACTGTAGCATATGAATTTTTATGTTTCCTCACCCTAGCCAGGTTATTTCTATTTTTGTGTATTAGCTCAAGGCGAAATGTAGCATCAAACTATGTAGGAAGTGTTGATACCAATTGCACCAACAAACAAACTTTTGTTTACATTCACAGTTAAGTGTTCGCTGATTGACCATTGACCATTTCCTGTGTAATTCGTAACTATAACTGCCCGACTTCTGGAACTTATAAATCAATGACAAAAAACTTTCAAACGTATATTTCCAAACTTTAACAATAGTATGTAAATAGAAATTATTTATTTAAAAAAAGTATTAGACAACACAATGTTATGGTATTATGAGAAGCTATATAATATCGAAGCTGTTATCTATTGAATTAATTTGTGAAAAAAATGAGAGAAAAAAAGAGTGTAGCAAATGCTATTTAACCAATGCTTAACATTACTACAAAAACATAAACAAATAATAAACTAATAAATTTTTCAATCTTAACAATGGACTGTTGTAATGACGCTGTAAAGTAAGTGGTTACATTACAAAACAACTCTTTCTAAAATTATAAGTAACATCTTGTTATAATTCCAGTCTAGCTCAATCTCAATCCCTGTACAATATTTATTGTTTTTTCAGATTCTTTTTGTTGCAGTTTCGCATACACTTTATTTGAAGAAATTAACAGTGATCCATAAACCTTTCTTAAAAAAATGTATCACAGTATTTAAAAACATCGAAATATAATTTTTACTGGGTAATAATTTTGAAACTGGCCAAATAGAATTTACCATAAAACTTTTGATAATGTTTAAGTCGAAATTATTTCACGTCCTGTTTGTTCGAATAAAGGAATGTCTGTAAGTGTTAGTTCTGAACTTGAATATACATTTTGCAAAGTGGTCCCAAATTTGCTTGTTTCGTGTCCAATGTGCTTTTCAAAATGCCTCTTCAGTGTTTGCTTCTGTGTAAAACCCTGTGCACATGCTTCACAGTTATATGATTTTTTTTTCATCATGCATATTTTGCTGTCCACTTTGACAAAATATTTTCCATAAACTTCACACTTGTATCGTTTCTTTCCAGTGGGTATCTACATATGTATTTTCAAGCTAGGATTCTGACTAAATAACTTCATAAACATTTCACGTTTATATGGCTTTTCCCCATTGTGTATTCCTATATGTCTCTTTAGCTTCCCAGCATGAGTGAATGATTTCTCATGTTTTACATTTGTATCGTTATTCTCCATTGTGTATTCTCCAACGCCTCTCAAGGCTCATTGGCCAATTAAACATTTTCCACATACTTCAAACTGGTGTGGTTTTTCTACAATGTGGATTTTCATAAGATGATTGAGACTTTCAGCCCAACTAAATAGATTACCACAATTTTGTTCATACTAAACAATTGTAAGGTTTTATCCAGTGTGTATTTTCATGTGCCTTTTCAAATTACCTTTCTGCCGAAACAGTTTCTCGTAAACTTCACATTTTTACTGTTTGTCACTTTTGTGTATTTCCAAGAATTTAAATTAAATGTCTGTCGCAAAGTTTTCCTATATAGTTTATATTTGTATGGTTTCTCTTTGCTATGTACTTTAAAATGATATTTTAGGCTTATAGCCGCACCAAACACTTTGCAACACTCTGTAAATCGGTATGGTTTTAACCCAGTGTGAATTGCCATGTGTCTCTTTTGATTCTATTTCTGCCTAAACAATTTGTAACATATATCACATTTACCTAAACAATGTGCAACATATATTACATTTGTATGGCTTGTCTAAGCAGATTATTCCCATTTGCATGTTCGGACATAAAGCAGATAAAAAGTTAGAACACACTTCCCTTTTGAATGGTTTCACTGTAATATTATTTTTATTTTAAAGCGCATCTTCTAGGTCTCATTCAAAGAAAATACTTAACGTACGGGTTTTCTCCACTGTGTATTCGTTATGCATCTTCTGGGTCTAAACAACGTGGGAGCAGGATAGCAAGCTAGATCGCTAGTAGCCTAAGGAAGCGACCATATTTTAAGTGTGTAGGCAAGAATCCGCATAGCGTGAGTTGAAATGGCCATAGAACACAATTAATTTTACTATATTCTCTCTACATTTGTTTCTCAGTACTGAACTCTCCACTGTGTGACAATCAATGCAAATCATATGATAATCTAAAACACCTTCAAAGATGACTTTATGGTGAAGTTCTTGTTAAGGGTTGACCTGCATTTTTTTGAGAGGCTGAATTGTAAACAAACCAGCAGGCAACGCAACACAGATTTCACTTACGGATCATCCTCATGACCTTATTACTCAATGTTCACTGTCGCCGAAATACACACTATTCCTATAAATTTCCTATTATCTTTGTTTAAAATAAAATAAATTTTATATATGTTGCAAAAATAAAATAAGCATGGGCACATAATTATGAGCATTTTAATTCAACTTACATCTCTTCCGAAACTTGATAATTTGATAATCGATGTATTACGAACAAACGATTCTAAACATTACTGAGGCAGAGAATACAGACGCAGATATTATACAATTTGTTAGCATTTCTAAGCAGAATCCGCTGGGGAATTCCGTGCTGATATGTACAAATCGTCATTTTTGAATATATTTAGATGCAATGAAGCAAGACGATTTTTATTTACATGTGATGTTTGACCAATTATAACAACTACAAATTGCTGACGGTAACAAAGGGTTAATTTTGTATTAGCAGACATAAGCAAGAGAACAAGAGAATTGGATACAACTTATTATATGAACCATATTAAAAAAAAATATAAATATCTTTCTTTTCGCACAGGACAGTATACTACCAATAAAATGCCATTTGGTCTTCTATACACCTAGAAATTTCTCCCGGCATACATAAATTGGTTGTGTTTTACACAGGTTAGGTAGTAGGACTAGAAAGCATATGACATTGTCACATGCAGGTACTTTAACATATTTCATTAAACAGTCGACATTTATAACTATTTGCAATGATTATGATAGCTGTTTCGTTTCGCAAATATTTTAATCCTTCTATTTGAAAACTTCAGCGCATTACGCACAAACCAGCCTCAATGTCCCACTGTATAGTTTTGCATTTTGACACATCCCTAATTTTTAAAGCAGAAAGCATGAGCCTTATTATCCCAACCCTTGCATTTATACATTCACATACTATCTAAATCTGTAATGTTGTTTACATTTACAATGAGTTAGGTTAGAAAACGGTATGGCTTGTTGATGACTACCTGTCACAGCTAGACTCGCATTGGAGATCAAATGCGTAACTTGGGCGTATTTACATGTGTCTGATACAGAGGTAAACATCTAAAAGTCTACATGTTTGATGGGTAATGAAAGATATGTTAATTTGTTATCGTACTAGTGAACATTAAAGATGAATTAGGTACGTACTGATTCTCTCAGCCGCCTTGTCTCATGAAGATGTTCAAAAAAGCTATTTAAAGTCAAACATGAACTTAAAAAGAAGGGTTGTTGGTGGTATGGGTTCAGTATAAAAGCCACCAGTTGTATAAAAATTACGCTCACTATCTCAGTCAGATTCTTGCAAGTATTCTTTCAAAAAGAAATCATGAATTAATATTTACTTTTATCTTTAAAGTAATATTATTATCCTTCATCTGCAATAGGTCATCATCGGATGAACATTTGCCAAAACAAAACTGTACTGTCAGACCCAAGTGTCAATATTAGAAAGTTCAGGCATCGCTGAAGGAAGGGAGATAACTCTTAGCTTTATTGATAATACCGGTGAAGTGGAAAAATATTTACAGAGCCATCTTGCTATATCTCTTTTTTTTGGCAAAAATGCACATTAGGTGACCATTTGTTTTTTAAACTTATATCTTTATTACAGTCTTTTCATAAAATGCAGAAAATACCGACGACATTTCTTGTCAACACATATATAAGCTAGGTATATGTGTAAATACCGATCCATCAATGATAAGACTGAAAATATGAGACAGACTAATAAAATTATAAAGGAATCTATCATTACCATTTACAACCCTTGAATCATATTGTTGAAACTATTGAGTTAAGCTATTGAAATTTAATATCCTGGATTTCACATTTAAGGAATAACATTCAGAATATCGTTTGATTTACCAACATGAGATCGATATATGGTTTGAAATATCCTTTAATACTTCATCCAATATATTGTTTGCATTTTAAAATTAGACACCATGATACCAGGCAAAGTTGGTAACTAACTTGCTTAATGACGAACACTTCCCTTTTTACTAGGAAAGTTAAAACGAATTTGACCAGCAATATCTCATGTTCACTGAGTGACTGTAGCATATGAATTTTGAGATTCCCTTCCCCCTTAGCCCTTATTCTTGTGTTTTAGCTCCAACTAAGAAGCAGCTACTATTGATACAAATTGCGCCAAAACACAAGCATGTGCATATCCACAGTTAAATGATACATGATTGACCATTGAACTTTTCCTTTGTAATTTGGTTACTATCACTGCCCGATTTCTGCAAGTCATCAATAAGTGATAAAAACATTTAAACGTATGTTTCCAAACGTTAACAATAATATGTAAATAGCAATTTATTTAGGTCAAAAACGTATTGGACAACACTATGTCATGGCATTTGTGAGAAGCGATGTAAAGTCAAAGCTGTCTTCTGAAGACTTTAATTTGTGAAAAAAACGAGGACAAAAATGATTGTGACAAATACTACCTAATCACTGATGAACATTACTACAAAACCATAAACAAATAATAAACCCATAAATTGTTAAATCCTATTGATAAAATGTCCTGACGTAATATTGAGGTTATCGATGTTGTTTCCATATGGTTTGTGTATGATTTCATCCAATTTTAACATGGTTTCAGTAGATTTAATTTCTTGTTCTATATATCGATGTGTGTTCTAGACAATTGTTGGAGAAAAGATGTCTTCAGCTACCATCCAATTTGAAGATCTATTTTCAAGCTCCATTTGAAGCTATTGTCTGAAGTGGGTGACAACAGACACATACTGCAATTGATTAATTTCAAAAACATAAAATCAAAACAAGTACAAAACATTTAAAGCAAATAACTACAAACATATTTGCATTTTAAAATTAGATATCATGATACCAGGAAATGTTGGTGACTAACTTGGTTAAAGTTCAACACTTCACCTTCCATTAGGAAAATTAAAACAAATTTGACCAGCAATTTATCATGTTCAATGAGTGACTGTAGCATATGAAATTTTATATGCTTCCTGACCTTAGCCAGGTTAGTTCTATTTTTGTGTTTTAGCTCAAGGTGAAATGTAGCATCAATGTAGAAAGTTGGTAGTGTTAATGCCAATTGCAACAACAAACAAACTTTTGTTTACATTCACAGTTAATTGTTCGCTGATTGACCATTGACCATTTCCTGTGTAATTTGGAATCTATCACTGCCCGACTTCTGGAACTTATCAATCAATGACAAAAAACTTTCGAAACTATGTTTCCAAACTTAAAAAATAGTATGTAAATAAAAATTTTTTAGGTAAAAAATTATTAGACAACACAATGTCATGGTATTGTGAGAAGCTGTTATCTCTTGACTTAATTTGTGAAAAAATGAGAGAAAAAGAGAGTGTAGCAAATGCTATTTAACCAATGCTTAACATTACTACAAAAACATAAACAAATAATAAACTAATAAATTTTTCAATCTTAACAATTGACTGCTGTAATGACGCTGTAAAGTGAGTGGTTACATTACAAAACAACTCTTTCTAAAATTATAAGTAACATCTTGTTATAATTCCAGTCTAGCTCAATCTCAATCCCTGTACAATATTTATTGTTATTTCAGATTCTTTTTGTTGCAGTTTTGCATACACTTTATTTGAAGAAATTAACATTGATCTATAAACCTTTCTTAAATAAATGTATCGCAATATTTAAATACTTCAAAATAAGATTTTTACTAGGTAATAATTTTGAAACTGGCCAGATAGACTTTAGCATATAACTTTTGATAATGGTAATGTCGAAAGTATTTCACGTCCTGTTTGTTCGAATAAAGGACTGTCTGTAAGCGTCAGTTGTGAACTTGAATATACATTTTGCAAAGTGGTCCAAAATTTGCTTGTTTCGTTTCCAATGTGGTTTTAAAATGCCTCTTCAGGATTTGCTTCTGTGTAAAACCCTATGCACATACTTCACAGTTATATGAATTTTTTTCATCATGCATCTTTAGCTGTCCACTTTGCCAAAACTTTTTCCATAAACTTCACACTTGTATCGTTTCTTTCCCGTGTGTATCAACATATGTATTTAAGGCTAGCATTCTCACTAAATAACTTTATAAAAATTTCACATTTATATGGCTTTTCCCCACTGTGTATTCCTACATGTCTTTTTAGATTCCCAGCATGAGTGAATGATTTCTCATATTTTACATTTGTAATTTTATTCTCCATTGTGTATTCTCCAATGCCTCTCGAGGCTCATTGGCCAATTAAACATTTTCCACATACTTCAAACTGGTGTGGTTTTACTACACTGTGGATTTTCAAAAGATGATTGAGATTTTCAGCCCAACTAAATAGTTTGCCACAAACTAAACAATTATGTTTTTTCCCCAGAGTTTATCGTATGGTTTTATTACAATAATCACGTTTTATTACAATAATCACATTTAAATGGTGATTAAATCGCCATTGTGTAGTCTTATATGTGTCAAGTTCGCTGTTTAACCAGTTTCCCAAAAACCTGACATTTTGTATGGTTTCTCCCCGCTGTGTATTTTCAAGTGCTCCTTGGGACTTTCACTCCGACCAAATAATTTTGTTCATACTAAACTCTTGTAAGGTTTTATCCTGTATGTATTTTCATGTGCCTTTTCAGATTACCATTCTGCCGAAACAGTTTCGTAAAGTTCACATTTGTACTGTTTGTCACTTTTGTGTATTTCCATGAGCAACAATTTAAATTAAATGTCTGTCGGAAAGTTTTCCTATATATTTAATATTTGTATGGTTTCTCTTTGCTATATAGTTTAAAATGATTTTTTTAGGGTTATAGCCGAACCAAACTCTTTGCAAAACTTTGTACATCGGTATGGTTTTAACCCAGTGTGTATTGCCATGTGTCTCTTTTGATTCCATTTCTGCCTAAACAATTTGTAAGATAGATCACATTTACCTAAACAATGTGCAACATATATCACATTTGTATGACTTGTCTAAGCAGATTATTCCCGTTTGCATGTTCGGACATAAAGCTGAAAACAAGTTAGAACACGCTTAACTTTTGAATGGTTTCATTGTAATATTATTTTTATTTTAAAGCGTATCAACTAGGTCCCATTCAAAGAAAATACTTAACGTACGGGTTTTCTCCACTGTGTATTCGTTATGCATCTTCTGGGTCTAAACAACGTGGGAGCAGGATAGCAAGCTAGATCGCTAGTAGCCTAAGGAAGCGACCGTATTTTAAGTGTGTAGGCAAGAATCCGCATAGCGTGAGTTGAAATGGCCATAGAACACAATTAATTTTACTATATTCCCCCTACACTTGTTTCTCAGTACTGAACTTTCCACTGTGTGACAATCAATACAAGTCATATGTTAATCTAAAACACCTTCAAAGATGACTTTACGGTGAAGTTCTTGTTAAGGGTTGACCTGCATTTTTTTGAGAGGATGAATTGTAAACACAACACTAGGCAACGGAACCCAGATTTCACTTCCGGATCATCCTCATGACCATATTTCTCAATGTTCATTGTCGCCGAAATACACACAGACAACCACGCCATAAGCTCACATTGTAAAGAATAAACAAATGCCTTGAAATCCTTACCATGAATGCCAAAATCTAACTCTAGTAGCACCACCAATTTCATTCAGGAAAAAGTGATCTAAAATGAAACTGGGACTACATTCTTTAGTACTGAACCGGATTTTATTAATTGGGTAATGATGCCAAATGAATTTTCAAACTGGTTTGACTAAAGTACGAAAAGCTCCAATAAGATAAAAGAAATTACGAAAAGTTACGAAAAGTGACAAAAAGTTGTGAAAAAGAATAAAAAGATAATGTAGATGAGAAAATTTGCCATGGAGTGATTCTTTGATATTATTTACTCACAAAAGCAATACTATGCCTAAACTTTCATTAACTATAACCCTTGTGAAATGTTTCCTTTATTTCATAATGCTTAAGAAGAAAATTAGTTTCCACAACTGCTATGAAAAGGTAATATCGTAAACAAAAAAAATCCAAATTTCGCCTGATAAAAGTTCCAACATAATCATTTTCCAAACATTTTTACTAAAACAAATCAGTTATATAAAATGTTTGTGCTATTATCATTTGTATGAGTGTAAATATATGTTTCGAAGCTGCTATAAAATATTAAATTTGGCTTCAAAAACTGAAGTGTAAGGATTGGCGCGAAAAGTGCTTCTAAAATCTGTATTTTATCGATTTCTTTCAAAAGGTAATTTATAAATTTTAGATGAAAACATAAGTAATTAAAAAACTATGTAAAATATTGTCTTTTATTTTTGTTAGTTTCATTCTGCTTTTGCTTTTAAATTTTTCTTATTTTATTCAGATATTGTTATGAAATGTATTGATGTTTCTCGTTTACTTGTTTTTACGAGCTTCTCTTCATCATATTTTCTTTATATTTTATTCGAATTCTAGCAATAATTCAAAGTTTTATGTAACAATACCCGGATCTAAGTGTGACTACATAATTATTTTATATTGACTACACTTTAGAGTTTTCGTTTCGCACTTGGCCTTTGTGATGGTGTTCTGGACCCACGAATTCGGTTAGGTTTTCGGCCTGCAGAAGGAGTTCTGCCTGCAGCTCTTCTGCAAACTATTGATTAAATCATATCCGGATAGTCTTTAAAAAAGTCAGTGAGAATTCTTTGCTTTCTTGTCCCGTTGTTCTTCCGTAATTCTGGTCAAGTGACAAGGTGGTGCAAATATCTTTCACTGAGGCGATAAATGCCTATGTTTGTCAGAGAACGACAGCTCTCCTGTTTATTGGTCAGTAATTGCTGAAGCAGTTTGACAAACTTTGGTATGTCAGCTAGCTTCTTTTCTGTGCCCGATTTAGGATGTCATAGCACTCTCGGAGTTGTTGTTTGTCCATGTGCATGTAATTTTGTCATTGACCTGCTCAGCAGAACCTCTTAATGTTCTCGATCTCTTGCTTTTGGTTAAAAGAGTGACGAATAGTTGTTTGTAAGCCATTCATTTTTGCACAAATTTGCTTGTTTTGGTCTTTTCTTCCACGAAAACAATTTGGTCGGCGATGTTCCGTGACTTAGATGAGCTATACTTTTCTCTTGCTATTGGTATTGTTTCTCATTTCTTGGATGCTGTGATTTGTGATATAAACAAATACCATCCATCGACCTGGATGAGATAAACGAAACAAAATACTCTATCTGAAACAAATCCCCAAATTAATTTTCACTGTTAAATAATAAATGATCGATCCAAATAGATTGACTATGAAATATTTTTGTATACATCAACGTTTGTTTGTACCTACTTACAGATTTCAATAACGGAAATCTTTAACGTGATGAGTAACGCATATAATTTAGTCATTTCATTCAATGAGCTGTAATTTCTAACCTAGTAGTGACCATGGTGGAAATATCACTGTCATTGCGCGTTTAATGCCTAACGGAGTTTCCATACTAACAGTACGCCATGTCACGGAGGAGTCTATTTTCCTCAGACAACAGTGACGTTGAATATCCTATTCGTTATCTGCCAGGTAATTCCGAAAGTTAGCATCATGCTAAGATCTCAGAGTTATATCCCTTTGCACAGATATACACATTATACCGCTTGTGATCAACGTGTAATGAAAATTTGTAGTTGTCGGTTGCTTGATTCGACATTATAAACATTGGAAGAAGACAATGTCCTTTTTGGCCCAAATGTGCAAATATGTGTAGTCGTGCATACAACCCTTCGGTGATATTGAACTTGTCCAGGAAATGGAAATGGCTAGCAAACAAATTCAGCTATCATACTGAAAACACAAGTTTGGTATGAAAGGAGCAGACGATAACGGTGTTAAATTACCCTCCCCCAGTTATAATCAGGGGTGAAATTATAAATCAAAGAAAGTAGCACGCTCAGTGAATTATGTTACCTCTTTTGTATGCTTTTCCCTTTTTTTAATTGATGGGAGTGTCCAAACAAAAGGGTAGGTATATTTAGACTAACACCGGCTAACATAGTTCCAGATTTATGTTAAGAAGAGCAGGAGATCAAAAGTTCCTTCCTTAATATGATAGAAGTAAATGATTCAATATAGACTATTAAAACTTGATGTATTGAGAAATATATCTATCAATCAAAACATCTTGTTTGATATATATATATATATATATATATATATATATATATATATATATATATATATATATATATATATATATATATATATATATATATATATATATATATATGATGCAATAATCTGACGACGAACAGTACGAAACTAGTAACAAACTAGCCTAAGCGCTTTCGACTCTTAATGAGTCTTTTTCAAAGGCAAATACAAAAGACTCATTAAGAGTCGAAAGCGCTTAGGCTAGTTAGTTACTAGTTTCGTACTGATCGTCTTCAGTTTATTGCATCTATTTTAATTAATCCCTGACACACGTGATCCCTTGGTGGATCCAGTACGCTTGAAAGGGTTGTTATTCGCCATTTAATTTGTATTCTTTATATATATATATATATATATATATATATATATATATATATATATATATATATATATATATATATATATATATATATATATATCAGGGGTGGGCAACTTCTCCAGTCGGCGGGGCCGGATATAGGAAAATGAAATCCTTGGCGGGCCGGATTACTGAATCGATACCTTAATCGTGTATTTATTCAGCTATGCAAGGAATAGATCGTATTTAATGTAAACTTTAAACTTTTAATCTTTAAGTTTATAGCATAGAGACCAAAACAGTATTTAATTTAAAGTAATGTACTTCAATAGCAGCTGAAGTCAATGAGACATCTGTGGTCGATCAAGGTTATCAAAAAATTGTTTGAACTCTGGCTGCATGTCAGACGTAGAAATCCTCAATAAAGACTGCACGTGATCATCAGTTAGATTGGAACGTAGCTTTGTCTTGTTAATGTTCATGGTCGAAAATGTTTGCTCGCAAATCTATGTAGACCCTAACAGAACAAGTAGTTTCATGGCCATCTTTCTCAGTATGGCAAACTTGGACTCATTCAGGGACGCATAAAATTTGTCAATGCTTCTAGATTGGAAGTTCTCTTTCAGGGTTAAGTCACACTGTAGATCGATCAATTCCATGGCATTTTCCACATTTTCAAAAATATCTTCACGGTAGTATTGTCTGTCATTGATTCCATTGACAGCAATTCTTCTGTGATTTCAAAGGTTTCTGAAATGCCTCTAACAAAGATGAGTAAGTTTGCAGTGTCATAGATGTCAGTGCTTTCATCCAATGCCAAGGAAAACAGCTGAAATGAAGGTACACGCCCTTTCAGTTGTGATGGCAGGTCTTCACCAATTGTTTAAATGCGGCGAGCTACAGTTCTTCTCGATAAACTGACTTCCCCAAATTTCTTTCTTTGTTCTGGCCATACTTGATCAGCTACATCGAGCATGCACATTTTGACAAATTCACTATCACAGAACGATTTGCTGTGCTTAGCAATGTTGCATGCGACCATAAAGCTGGCATGAGTAGCAGTTTTCTAGGCTACTTTGGCTTTTCCGAATACATTCTGCTGGTTTACAAGTTTTCTGTCCAGTTCTATTGCTCTTGTTTTCCGTTCCGCTGCTGATAAAGTTCTTCCATATCCTGCATGTTTCATATTGTGTCCATATTGGCTGCCATTTAATGAAATTACAACCATTACCATCTAAGGACATAAGACACCATCAACATTTGACCTATAATTATCAAACATCAGATGATACGCTGAATATATTTCGTAATCAATGCCAGTGCAGGTATAGCAAGTTCAGATGGAATTTTTTTGTATAGAAAATAAGATAATGAAGATAATTGCATGTACTTTACGAAAAAAGTGATGTTCATTCTTTTTCATTTTAAAAAAATATAAAAATGTTGATGTTTTAAAGCTGTCCAAAATTAATCGGAAAATCCTGATTTACGCCCTCTTTATCGGAGAAAACACCTTTTATACTAAAGGCTAATACACTGTTTTATGGTCACAAATAATGCGATAGTTTTGTTTTACAGACGGCGACGCTTACTGTTTGAGCAAGATATGCTAAATAAATAGGAACATCTTAGAAACGGCAAACTGAATATGCGGTCTTTCTCCAGAAGGACATGAAATCTCATTACCCCTAATGTCCCAAAGAGGTGAATTTAGGCTTTGCTTCTTTGTAAATTTCAGCATGTGCGGTTTCTAATGACATTTTAGGTAGACATGTGCGATACCCTAATAATGAATCACTTATGTGTTTTCAGCCTATACCATTC
Source organism: Potamilus streckersoni (assembly GCA_016746295.1). Taxonomy (NCBI): domain Eukaryota; kingdom Metazoa; phylum Mollusca; class Bivalvia; order Unionida; family Unionidae; genus Potamilus; species Potamilus streckersoni. Next base: position 545,522 of record JAEAOA010002326.1, on the reverse strand, counting down.
TGTTGACGTCTTTGTTGTCCACAGAAGCACACGCGTGCAAAAACTCCATAGCGAGAAAAAGATATGGCGAACTAGAAAAGGTTACGGGCCTGTAAATGGAAACTGCTCAGCGATCTAAATAAAGACATGTTCGTTAATAGATTTTGTTTCATATCTAGTTAGAACTAATGGATATAAAACTATCTAAATACTAAATAAAAAGAGGTGTACTAATATATATTCTGTCTGTGTTTGTGTAGAGCTGTGTTGGTGTTGCAGTGTTGTGTTGGTGTTGATGTGCTGTGTTGTTGCCGTAATGTGTTATGCTGTAGAGTTTAGTGCTGAGCTGTGCTGTGTACATCTGTGAAAAGCTGACTGTGCTGTTTAGAGCTGCGTATGCTGCGTGTGCAGTGCCGGGCTGTGCTGTGCGTATGTTTTCGAGTGCTTTGAATATTCCAACGTTGCCAGTCGGGTTGAGGGAAATCGGGCGTTGCAGACCAAAGTGTCGGGTGCTGATTGTCAAACCCAGGAATCAATAGTGGTCAGTTGACTACAAATCTTCGATTGTTTGTCTAGTGGAGATGGTAGCAAAGAGTTTTAAGGGAGTACATACATTGCTCCAGATATAATATTTTGGCCGTTGGCTAATATAGAGTTTTTGTAATACCCAGTGTTTACAATTGTGTAGATATTATGATTCAAATTATCAATCCGTTATTTTGAACGGACTATAATTTGTTTTGCTATCATGAGTAAAACTATCAATTCGTTATTTTGAACCATTTGTAACAAGATAACCGAGTTGGGATTTTCAGATTAATAACAAAACACCATTGATGGGGATACAATACAGTGTATTTAATATTATATGAAAATATCAAATGAAGTATGATAGATACGTGCGTGAATGGGTCCCAATATGGAACTAATTAACACAAATAAGCACGATCTTACTAATGTAACAAATACGGTACCAAGACAAAGAAAGAAAGAACGATTCACGGTATATAAAGAACAGAAATATGACTTCACAATAGTAAAATACGAATTATATTTTCGTTCAAAATAACGAATTGTTAGTTTTACTCATGACAATCAGCACCCGACACTTTGGTCTGCAACGCCCGATTTCCCTCAACCCGACTGGCAACGTTGGAATATTCAATGCACTCGAGAAGATATGCACAGCACAGCTCGGCACTGCACACGCAGCATACGCAGCTCTACATTCAAGACCCCTTTATCAATAGCCTGACTAGGTCTATCTATGTAGAGTTTTAGCATATTTACTCATGATAGCAAAACAAATGATAGTTCGTTCAAAATAACGGAATGATAATTTTAATCACAATATCTACACAACAGCAAACACTGTGTATTACAAAAACCCTATATTAGCCAACGGCCAAAATATTATATCTGGAGCAATGTATATACTCCCTTAAAACTCTTTACTACCAGTTCCACTAGACAAACAAACAAAGATACATATATGTATATATATATATATATATATATATATATATATATATATATATATATATATATATATATATATAGATATGTATATATATATATATATATATCTGTGTATGTATGTATGTATGCATCTATCCAGAATCCGTTTGGAAATTATGAAACATTTTATTTATTGAGGTTGTATTTTCATACATATTGATTAAAAAGGAGCTAAAATATGAAAGCTGGTTAAAATAACACTAAAACTAACTACTAACCGAAATATTTCTGGCATTTTTTATCTCTCTCTCTATAATATATATGTGGGTTTGTTGTACAGGTTCGCTATCATAACTCCATAGACCTTGTCACATGCCATAGTTAAAATCCGCTTAGTTTATTTATTACGCCGCTCGTACTTTGCGATGAACGACTAAGACAGAGAGAGAGAGAGAGAGAGAGAGAGAGAGAGAGAGAGAGAGAGAGAGAGAGAGAGAGAGAGAGAGAGAGAGAGAGAGAGAGATTGCTTCTTTCATTTTGAAATATTGTTTACTTTATTTTCTTATCTGATTCCGAATTAAAATTTCATCACTTGTGTTTAGAGGCATCATATTGCAACCATACTTATATGCGTATTCATACACCATTGGTGAATCAAATTTTGAATTACCAACAGTAATGATATAACACATTGCTTTGTACACATTTTAGATGTCATGCTATTTATATGTGTTTAATATATGTGCGCGACTGTAGAAATGTTGGTAGGAATGTATCTCTCGCTCTTTTTCGAACTCACTATCTATCTATCTATCATTCTATCTATCTATCTATCTATCTATCTATCTATCTATCTATCTATCTATCTATCTATCTATCTATCTATCTATCTATCTATCTATCTATCTATCTATCTATATATATATATATATATATATATATATATATATATATATATATATATATATATATATATATATATCAATAAAGTTCAGATATGTTAAATCATTGAATTTAATTGTGTGTGTGATCTGTTGATAGTCAATCGAGGCAGCTGCGAGTATCATGTTATGTCTTTGATATGACGCGGTTGGGGATCAAACCAGCGACATCCCGGTCTTTATTTGCTTTTTTAGACAGTTCTATGGAAATATTTCATCTTAATGGCCATTTGGTAAAGGCGACATTGCATAGTCGTCCTTGAAATACTAATTGAATTTCATTTAATGTAAGCAAGTAAATGCTTACTAATAATTGTCTTGATAGCACTGGCATGTATCAAAAGTAAGCAAAGTTTATCTCACGAACATTTCCCTTTACCTTGAATTCATTTAAATCTAGCAATGAACTCTACAGTACAAATTATATTATTTTATATAGCAAATTTAATTTTCAAGATTTTCCATCTCTATTTGGTTTGACACAAAACTCGAAGGTTTCATAAGTTACACACGATTATTGCCTTAAGTTCACTATCATGCTTTACTATTGTTTTAGTTCAGTATGTTAATCGACAAGCGCAAGGCAAAACACTGCATAAGGGTCAGTATTGATATATTAACTTGGAGTTTTATTTACTTTCGAGTTCCATACGTCCCTCTGTTGGCAAACAATACTAGTATCAAGCATGTGTCTGATTCAATAATAATGTTATCAAGTATTGACTGATTCAATAATGATAGTATCCACTATTTGTTGGATTCAATAATAGCATTGCAGTTACATTATGCGGCCTTTTTGGCAGGGATAACTAAATTTATTCTGGGTCAAATGATGTCACGTGTGACACATTTGCTGAGTGTGAGTGTAGACATCAATGAATCGCAGTCTGAAAAGGATATATCTTCCTACGTACCTAAAAAGCATCCATCTTCCTGCAGGCATATAAGCACAGACTTACGTCCTTGCAACTGACTCAGTGAAACCTACCGTGGCCTAAGAGGCTAGAGCATCCGCCTCGGATGTGAAAAGTCGCGGGTTCGAATCCGATCGCGTCATTAAGAGGTTGGTGTTAGGACTGGTCTGCCTGTTGTCAGGATAATATGAGTGGGTGGGACATCATGCTACATGCATGATGTTCCACTGCTAAATATCACTATAAACTACTACACTGCAGACTCGCCTGCGCTATAGTTTTTGTGCTGCATTATGGCCGACATATCGTTTCGAAGTTTATATTATTATTCAAATTCATTTTTGAACATGAATATATTTTGCCCCTCCCCAGTTTCACAACTCACAATTTGTTCGTATTTTTATCGTTACGTTCTTTAAGTTTGGGGAATTTTGACACGTGTAGCTGTTGCATTGAATGCAACTGTGATGACGGATAGGGTTTCAGTGCATTGCGTGCAGGAAGCATGGAATAACCAAAATAATTACCATACATGTTTAAATACGGTTTAATGAAATTTAAAATAAAACTCTTAGTTGCTTTGCTTACAATTTAGATATATTCTAAGTTATTTTCATTCAGTAATACAAAAATTGCTAAAAGGTGCATAAATCCATAGCAAGTATACAGGCAGTTCAAACTTGACATGGAATTAATGCAATTCTACTAAAAATAGCTATGCGTATATTATCTGTCAGCCCCTTAGGCAATAGCCAACTAATTATTAATGAGACCTAGAACCAGTCTCTTGTTGTGGTATAATGTATGTCACATAGAAAAACAGCGAGTGAGTTTAGTGGATAATCAGAGGTTATGCATGGACGTGGGTATATAAGTATATCTCCGTATTTCTATTATGTATAATTCATATATTAAGAATCCATATTCTCTTAGCCCTTTCAAACATTTCTTCTACTCTTCCATTATTTGAATTATTCAATAAATAGTGCTAAGACTATGATGTTAAACCACGACAAAGATAGATCAGATATCAACAATTTTTTTTTTTTAAAAAAAATCAGCAAATCATTTATTTCTCTAACTTAAAAATGAACATTTAAGAGGAATTTACAGTAGAGGGAATTAAATCAAAAAGAGTGCTAAAAGTTATATCACATGCCCCAAACATAATGTTCCAATTAAATTCCAATAATCATGAAAGCGTTGATGTGCCCCCAGTCTTGAATGAGCTGACGTACTAGTAGTCTTAAATTGGCTGTTGTTACTAATAGTTTTGAAGTGTAAAAATGATATAATACAGAATGTCGTTAAATGATTTCTCAATAATAACAAATATTTTTAGTCAAAATTGTGAATGACCAAATCGCAATTTCAATGGATAATGTAAGAAAACGATTCTTCTCATAAGGTATCTAAATAATTCAGTAATTCACTTTACAAAATGAACTTCAAACGGAATGAATACTTTTTCGTTTACCGTACCATTATACAAAAATGAAAACCACTTTACAAGGACCAGGACTTGAAGTACAGGTTCTCATTTGACGATCGTCAGTGTGAAAATATAGACTTTTAACTCAGAAAACAGTAAACAATTTATTTTTCGCTTTACAAATATGGCAAAGTTGAAGTAAAAATAAAGCTCATTCTTCAATCATGACCAATCAAAACTATATATATATATATTATATATACATATATATATATATATATATATATATATATATATATATATATATATATATATATATATATATATATATATATATATATATATATATTTGTACGTGCATGCTGGCGTGCGCTTACCTATTTACGTTTGTGTCAGATGACATGCATATTCAATATGAGAATGAAGAAGGCGATGAAAGAAGGCAAGTAAATTATGGTTTACAAAAATATAAAACGTCTGCGTAATCTGTTAGTTTTGTTTTCAATTTTCATCGAGACTCAGATTTTCAGGATAAATGCAAGTGATTCAGAATGCCATTCTGCGCTGCACCAATTGCTATAAATGCATGCATACATACATACGTACATATATACATACATACATGCACACATACATAACATACATACATACATACATACATACATACATACATACATACATACATACATACATACATACATACATACATACATACATACATACATACATACATACATACATACATACATACATACATACATACATACATACATACATACATACATACATACATACATACATACATACATACATGCATACATACATTCATACATACACACACAAACACACATACATACATACATACATACATACATACATACATACATACATACATACATACATACATACATACATACATACATACATACATACATACATACATACATACATACATACATACATACATACATACATACATACATACATACATACATACATACAGACAGACAGACAGACAGACAGACAGACATACATACATACATACATACATACATACATACATACATACATACATACATACATACATACATACATACATACATACATACATACATACATACATACATACATACATACATACATACATACATACATACATACATACATGCATACATACACACAAACATACATACATACATACATTCATACATACATACACACACACATACATACATACATACATACATACATACATACATACATACATACATACATACATACATACATACATACATACATACATACATACATACATACATACATACATACATACATACATACATACATACATACATACATACATACATACATACATACATACATACATACATACATACATACATACATACATACATACATACATACATACACGTACATACATACATGCATACATACACACAAACATACATGCATACATACATTCATACATACATACACACACACACATACATACATACATACATACATACATACATACATACATACATACATACATACATACATACATACATACATACATACATACATACATACATACATACATACATACATACATACATACATACATACATACATACATACATACATGCATGCATGCATGCATGCATGCATGCATGCTTGCGTGCATGCATACTGACCGACAGACAGAGCGACATTCATACATACAGACAGACATAAATTGTTGACTAATATTGTTAACAAAAATTACCCTACCAATATCAGTTTCATTGATGAGCAGAAATAATGCGCACTTGAAACATTTGTATGCTTCATTTTGCGTACAAGATTATATTCTCTATCTTTGTTTTTTACGATCATTTATTTCAGTCATTCAATCAGGCACAAATGCTAGGGTCGTATGCATTACTATCGGTTCAATATCCACGAATGTAGACCCAGTCTTTTTTTAAAACTAATTTTCCATTCTCATTTTGGCAGTATTATATAAGTTATATACATGAATTCTTGGTTTTGATTTAAAGGTAATTGTTTAAACTGTGTTGTGTTTGCCTGTGTGTATTTTGGCTACGTTTACAGTGATCAATGCGGCTTTGTTTACAATCTAGCATAAATACCAGAAAAAGTATGAGGAGTACATCACCGTGACGTCATCTTTGAACATGCATTAGATTCACATATGATTTATTAAGATGTAGACACTGAGAAATTCATTACTGATAAAAATTATAGACAAGATGTTGGAAAGATAAATGTTATCCGAGTTCTGTCAGTGTCATATCCATAAAAAAAATTAAAATAGTATCTCAAATAGTATTAGTATTAAAAGTATGCATATGAATGTTTGATAATTGGTGCATGATAACTCTGAAAATGGAACAATGAAATTGAATTTAAAAGAATAAAGTGACTCTGAAACACAAACTTACATATTAAAATTTATATATATTGTCTTCATGTAGTCTCTTGGACTGATAGTCATTATTATGAGCATGAAAGTATTCCTGCACCTTATGCAATTTTCAATGGATGTTCCATTTTGACGTTCAGTCAAAGAAAATGCCTTTCAGAGTCAGAATTATTCCTTTATTAAAAATAAATAGGATATCGATCTAGTTGATACTTTGCGTTTATGTCAATTACATTAATTAATTTTTCATCCGAATCTTTTGATTTATGCCTGTATGATAGGGTTGATTATATCAGCAATACGTACTGCATATATATATATCTGTTTGCAATTGCTTATGAACATTTATATATAGTATTTAGTGAGGATAGGGTGCCCAATCAGGTTGGCGCTTTATATTGTCCGAAAATGACAAAAAATGATAAAGGGATGAAATGTACTTTTCCAATGTTAGCATACATAGGATACAAGAAAACAGCAAAAGTGAGAAGTGAAGTCCAACACAACATGTTTTTCTTTTTATTATTGACTTTGGTTATGAGGATTATGTACAAAGTGCTTCGTTGTGGTGTCAGCTGATGTCCAAGTTTAATGATCCATTATACAATATGCAGTATTATTTACTAATAATAATTGTTAACTGACATGTAAATGATGAGCATTACGCGCTTCATAGATCGTGGTTATGCAAGAATGAGCACAGACTACCACTGGATAACTACCACTGCTTTAAATCGTCATATTTGCTTCGTTGAGCACTTGTGACTGAGCATAGCATTGCATACCCAATTGTTGCAATAAGAAACTTCCAGTTCAATTTATTTAATGTAGATAGTTTCATAAATAGGCTTAGACTTTGCGCGCACTTTCTCTGCCAAACTGAACAGTCTCTTGTAAATATTATTATATTTATGCTCATAATGGATTGATTATTATTAGTTGAATAACTGGTAAAACAACACGAGATTTCAAACTAACCAGTCTCTTGCAAATATTATTATATTTATGCTCATAATGGATTGATTATTATTAGTTGAATAACTGGTAAAACAACACGAGATTTCAAACTAACCAGTCTCTTGCAAATATTATTATATTTATGCTCATAATGGATTGATTATTATTAGTTGAATAACTGGTACAATCAACACGAGATTTCAAAAGAATTTCACTGATGCAATGAACGATGATTCTTTGACGGTAGGAAGACATAATCCTTAGAACTCGAGTCGGCGGTCGAAAAGACTTATTTGTTTATAATTATTAGCTACCAAAGTATGAACAGATTGAAGCCAAGAATAAAAGTCTATAAAATTGGACATTTGTTCACAAAATAACTTTACATTATTGGCATGCATCATAACGTGCTTCAGGTCTCGTCAATTTTTTATACAAAAGAACTACTGTTTACTCCTCTTTCAACTGTATATGTAGATTATATTAACGCAATGTCTATACCAAACTATACACACTACTTTTGGGATCAAGTAGCAAACATGTCAGCATACAACTTTATTTTCTCAAGGAGGTCCAGAACGGGAACAGTATTTAACAGTTAGAGATTCATATTTGCTAGAAAATGTACGTTCATTAGCGACGCATTATGATATATAGGGAGGTAAGTAACGATATAACAGTTACATATCAGGTGTTGTCGACCGATATAATTTGTCAGCTTAGCCCATTCTGCTGTTGTTTGTTTTATTTCTGTCACCAGTCTTTATTGCGGCAGTAAATTTTTCGTCCATTTAGAGGCTGTGGGGGACGGAAGTGCTCTGAGAAATATCTGATTGGTTCGCTGCCAATGTTCGGATATACACTGTGTCTGAATGCATTTAGCTGAAAAGGAAGGTGGTGGAGCATATTACAGACTTTATACATAAGTTACCGTAATATGATAGTGACTTTGATGAAAATTAAATTCTAAACAAAAGTTTCTTGATAATTTTGCTAACTTTCGTATCCATATATCTGCCAAACTGTGTCATACATAATTCATTGAATGACGAGGAAATGATGATATACATACACCTACTTATATATCCTGTGTTATTATACACCTGCGAAATATATGCAGTGTACTAGCACCATGCAATGAAGTTAAACCACTTCCAAACTACCTGCCTCAGAAGACTTAAATAACACGTAGGTAAGACAGGATCCCGGATACTGAGGTCTTTGCCCAAGTAAGTCTTCCCAATGTCTATACCATCTTGATGCAATCACATATGCGATGGGCAAGCAATGTAGCTCACATTCCAGTTCACTGCCATTCAAAAAAGCACTTCTATGGCGAGCTAGAACAAGTTAAACGCAACAATGGAGACCAGAAAAACTTTACAAGGACAACCTGAAGACGTCATTGAAGAACATTGTCATTAACTACGACACGTAGGAGCAGACTCCACTGGACAGGATTATACAGCTTGCGAGGCCAACATCACAGTCGTGGAAGAACAACAGAGGTTGGCAAGGAAATCACAAGCTAGTAAGCTCACGAATAGCGTTGCTACTATTCCATGTCCACAATGTTACCGAACATTCAGGGCGCACATGACCTCATTGGCCACCTATGCACCCATAAACCAGTTGTTACTGATAACACACTGGATGAGTACAGTGGTCATCATCCAGTTTATCTATCTATCTATCTATCTATCTATCTATCTATCTATCTATCTATCTATCTATCTATCTATCTATCTATCTATCTATCTATCTATCTATCTATCTATCTATCTATCTATCTATCTATCTATCTATCTATCTATCTATCTATCTATCTATATATATATATGTGTGTGTGTGTGCATATATATATATATATATATATATATATATATATATATATATATATATATATATATATATATATATATATATATATATATATATATAGGATGTATATGCTTCCATCAATCCACCCATCCATTCACACACAGACACTCGCATATATATGTGCATTTTGTTTAACATGGTTTACCAATTTATTTATGAAAAAACATTTGCATCAGGATTGCATATGTCTATATTTGGATCAAAGGCACTCATTTACTAAAGTGCAGATTCATAAAATATATCATTTACCGATGCAAAGCAATCGCTTCACCAAAAGGAAAAATCTAAACAGAAAACAAAACAAAAACTAATAACAAACAATAATTTAAAGGATCTTTTCGTTTACGTTAGATAGTGTACCTGGCGTCTTGAAATTTCGATTGTTTCGTAGAATATGAACCAATTGACACTCTCGTAACAAGGAGGAGTGGTCAGGCTTCCATAGTAATGACAAAATCCGTCCAGACTTTCGGGAAGAAGTTCACGCAGGTCAAACGTCTTCATTTGTACGTATTCTGTGAAATATAAGATCGTACCGTACATTTAAGTTTTCATATTTTCATGGTTAGTAATTTAGCATTTGGTTTATGTTTTTACTCAAATTTCAGAATATATGCGATTATCTTATTCCCAATGGAGACTCTTGTCTTTCGTTTTAAGTCAACATGAAGACTATATCCACACAATCTATAAGAGACGGACTAGAAGAAAAAGAAATAACAACATTGGATATTCTTAGCGTTGCGACAGAGACCTAATCCGATTCACCCAAATGATGAAACAATCTCTTTTCTAAATTAAACTATCACTCAGATTAAGGTTATAAAGCCTGAGATCATTTTAACTGTTCGATAAATATCCATATGTTTCCTAGTCAATTGCTTCTCACATCTTAATTAGGTTCTTGTCAAGATTTCTTCTGCAATTACTTTAAATCACAGTTCATTGAGACGAAAATGATCAGCATCATTTAAAATCAGCAAAAGATGCTTGTTCAAAGAAGTCAAAAATCGTGATAAATATATGATACTTGATTAACATTGATCATTACATCGTTTTAGTTAAACATCACTTGTAGGAAGCTTAGAGACCAATGTTCATTTTACTTGCGATTTAATAATATATGATGGCTACATCTTATTTAAATACTTTTTGCTAGCAATTTGTTTTAATGGCAAAGTTTTCTACCAATGACATCGATGCATTATATATTTGTGTCAGTTTATGTTTGTTCCTGAGCGGCGTTGAGTTCATCAAGCTCTTCGACATAAAGCCACTACCAAAAGCTCTTCGACATAAAGCCACTACCTAAATTCGGCACGCGCAGTATTGAGGAATATGACATGTAACATTACCTGAGTTGAATAAAAGGTTAATAGCTTTGGACTGATGTGAGGTAATGGAAGTCAGCATTACTTTTGAGCCACATAATAATCTATAGACAAAATTAGCATTACATTTGAGCTATTATGTAGCATGCTGTAATGAATAGATATATGTGATTATGTCTTAAACTAAAACTGAATTTGTGAAATTCTAATGCAGAACATGTAGCTATAGGTTTATAAAGGATATACAGTATCAATTATATGGTTAAAATTGTACACAATTTTATATAATACCTGTGTTTTGAGGACATTGGAATACAATATAATTAACACACAAATCCAGTAACTTTCTTTCATATGTTTATTCATCTCTCAATGCTCAGTATCATTTGGCATGAACGAAATATCACACTAAAGATGACTAATTATACTAAAGTGATTTACAATATATTTTATAATGAGCAAGCGGCACGATGTTAATGAATTTTAGCAGGACTTTTGTCTGTATAATCGTCTGTCTGTGTTTTATTTGTAAGTTAAATTTCCTATCATATTTCATCCGGTTTTAATTTGAATATTTGAAGGGAGAAAAATGTACGTACGTAACCAGTCTACCATGATATTTTCAACGTATACTGTGTCTGTCTACTTCTTATGCAATTATATCTTAATGCAATCTTACATCAGCAAACATTAATTGCACGTGAAAACAATAAAATATAATGTTAAATATCTGTATAGAATTTCCTATCTTTTTACACTTTTAACACGTTATAACGGTTTCTTGTTTTTTCTTACTAGTGCTTCTTACCACATCAACTGTTTGTCTAAATGCAAAATATCGTTGACAATAAGCATATGATAAAAATGAAAAAAGACAACTCAAAAAAGAACAAAAAGTAGGCCACTGAGTGTTTAAGAATAATGATATGTACTAACTGTTCTCTATCGCTATGACGTTCATTTGCTGAGATTGCCAAGCAGACAACAATATTATTTCCTTATTCAAACACAACTCAGACTTTTGTTCGTACTAAAGAAAAACAATATAGAAACAAAATTGATGATTTTTTAACTATATATTTGAATGAAGACAGTAGTGATGGAAACTGGTGTAAATACCAAACCACACACCCAAAAGGAATCAACAATTGTGTGAGAGATGAAGAAATGAAAACAATTTGAATGAAAAATGTATCCTGTCACGAATTTTCCCTGTGATTGTGTGTATATTAAACATTACGTGTTTGTCAATGATTAGGTACGTGTTCGTTCCCACTACAGTTAAATTTCAGGTTTGAAATGTGAACTCAATATGGATGTACAATAAGGATTCAAACAGGTTTTGTGTGTGACATCTTGTTCTGTCATAATAAGACGTTATTTTAAAGAAACCAATTTCTATGAACGTTTCTACATTTAATTATAAAGTTAAATGTTTGCAATATGATAGGTTAGAAAGTAAAAACAGCTTACACACACACAAACAGAAAACAGACATACACACACTGACACACAGACACACACAACACACAAACACACACATATATATATATATATATATATATATATATATATATATATATATATATATATATATATATATATATATATATATATATATATATATATATTTATATACACACAAACACAGCAACTGCAAAAATGTTACCATATAGAAGATATATTTTCATGAGAAAACAAGGCATTGCGTCCGACATTGTATCTATAAGTGTGCACCAATGTGTAGGACTTTGAGCAGACATGTAATATAGTGGGCAACTGAGTATATCTCCCCCCGAAAAAAAGCAATGATTTATATATGTAATTCTGAACTGGCAGTAATTTTAATACATATTTCTGACAAGACATCCCATAATAGACACATAATTGTAAAAATGAAATATATATTAATTATAAAAATCTATATCAGTTTAAGTATTTTGCACATTTTTGCAATTGATCGGTATTAGGACATTAGATGTTACCTTCATATAAAATATAGCTTTTCACGAGAAAACAAGGCATCGCGTCCGACATTGTATCTATAAGTGTGCACCAATGTGTAGGACTTTGAGCAGACATGTAATAAAGTGGGCAACTGAGTATATTCCCCCCCCCAAAAAAAAGGAACAATGATTTGTATATGTAATTCGGAACAGTCAGTAATTTTAATACATATTTCCGACAAGACATTCCATAATAGAAACATAACAATTTAATTTTAAAAAGCTATATCAGTTTAAGAATTTTGTACATTTTTGCAATTGATAGGTATTAGGACATTAGATGTTTTCTTTATAGACGTTTTTTGTGAAGGTGGATCTTGATTTGAGTTTTAAAGACTTGATGAGGATTATTGATTTTAATTACTTTTTCCATGAAAAAAAAATACTTGCCTGCTGGTTCAGGGATACGATTGATGATTTGATCTAAATGACTGTTGTGCTCTCCAATCTGAAAAGAATAATATTGAAGGAAATAACTTTTTTCTTATATGTGCTGTATTCGGATACATAAAAGAAAAAGTATAAATTTCGTGACATAGAACAAACTTAATTGTTCTGCATCTGACGAATATTATTGGGCTACGAATTATTTTATTCTCTGAAAATGAATGATTGTAAGGTAATTTGAGTACTAAGAATTGACGTCTTTAGTAGAAACGGATACAATTAAAAGCAGAAAGAAAGACTCAAACCAAGTCCATATCCCTCTACCCAAAACAAGCCAACTATTTAGTCATCAGCGTGTACCACTGAGAATGCGAAAATCAAATATGGCCCAAATCATTACAAGCAGCATAATTTTATTTAATTCAATAACGTTATAAATACAGATAATGATTGCGTTGAAAGATTGAAGAATTTACATATTTATTGCAGCCAAAGGCTTTAAGTGGAAACTGTTCTCATGGTCCTGATTATGGAACTAAAAACTAGATCAGCAGCAGCCGCAGAAGCAGAAAGAAGATGATGATTATGGAAATCATGCACTGACTGTAGAACTCCTACCTCGAACAGAAAGGCGATCACTGCTAGTCCATCTTCTTTATCCAAAGCATTGACAAAGTTGTTGTACCTCGTATTATAATGTACAATATGCATCTGGAAGAAAAAGTTCCTACATCCAGTCAGTCAGTCATTAAAAGTCATGACCAAACAATCAAATCATGTTGTTATTACTCTGTTGTACAAAGGAAAGATCAATGCCTAGTACGGCACATTCAGTATATATCCCTGTTAACGTTCTTTAAACTGCGAGCATAATCTGTCGCCAAAAAATGCGTATCTGCAGTTAGCAATCGGGGTCTATGATGTACCTTAATATAACGGTCTAAAGTCTTACAGTGCATCTTCCGATGGATATGTAAAACTGTTCAAAATCAAATATAAGATCTTTCTTAAGTCTAATGATTACTTGTTATTACTATTTCCCCGTTATTATAAATATAGAGCGCATGTACTATTGTTTTCATTGCTTGAACTAATTTCGTTTCTAACTAATATCTATTGTTTTCTAGACCCTCTGACTCTGACAGTCTCTCTGTCTCTCTTTCTGTCTCTCTCTCTGTCACCCCCCCCTCTCTCTCTCTGTATATATATATATATATATATATATATATATATATATATACACACACACATACATAAATATATATATGTGTGTGTATGTGCGTGTATATATATATATATATATATATATATATATATATGTGTGTGTATACTTTTCAAAGTCGATCTATGGTTACGTAATTTAAAACGATTTCTATCTCCATCTGGCTTCATGTTTCTTCCTTTCTCTAAATCTCGGCATTCATATTCTATGTTAACTGCACAATGCAATTGTGTGAAACTTGGTGTAGGGAAGGTGTTCTCTCTTTAGAAGATTAACTATGGCATTTTCTGATAAATATAATTTTTATTAAATTTATATTACGCTTATTCAGTATTGTAAGTGTTGAATGCGGACAAATATGAGTTACTGAGCAAATATGCTCAAGTAAGATAAGGCGATAATCGAACGTGTGCGACTAGAACATAGTGGTATTTTATTGAAAATGAAAACAAAAAATTTACTTGCATAACATAAAGTTTTTATTTTCAATGAACTACCGCAATGTTCTAGTCGCACAAGGTAGATTAACTATTCTGTCGTGTTACGCCATATTTGACAGCATAACTAATATAACGAAAAAAATAAAATATTTTAATTTATTTTGTCAGAAAAGCAGGATGTACCTCTCGTATACATCGACATAATAATTGTTGTATGTCAGTGCAAATTTCACACCCATCACATGCCATTTTAAGACATTAGGGACCGTTCTTTAAAATGTTCAGTTGTTACGATCGTGAATTATATTGGGCGGAATGCTTGGATGCTTCATATTTAGCAATGAGCAAAAATGCCATGATTAATATATTAATAATGAATAAAATTTAAAGAATATAATTTTTATTGATTAATATAGCAATAAGATTAATTGGATACTAATCTTGCTTTAAAGTGTTCTTCAGGACGTTTGCAAATTTTGCATTTTGTGCTAGAATAAATGGCTCACAAAACATTATGCACGACGCATTAACAGTTTAACGGCAGAGATGAAGAATTCCACATAAACTGTAGGAATATTAACCCTTTTTGAAGCCAATGTCAACTTGAAATGCAAAAGTTTGAACTATGAAAGGCACATATGTTTAAATTTTGTTAAAAAGATATATATTACAAAAGGTAGAAAGTATTAAACAAAATCTTGTAAGATAAACTTTTTATTCTATTGCACGTGAGCTTAGGATATTAACGTCTACATGGAAAATAGTTGTTTGAAGTTTAATTGCAATAGGCCAATTTTATTGCTGAAAGCCCATATCTTTTTTGAAACTTTTTTACCTATTTCAAAAGGGAGTTCTTGTGGCAGTGAATATTATGTGAGTGGTACCAGTTGATGGATAATGAGTCAGAATTATGCAACAATCTGGATTTCAACGTAGTAAAACAACACTGGGAACAGTCTCCCATCACTTGCAACGACATGAAATAACGACTGTAAGGGCTATACATTCATTATAACGGCATACTCATCAAAGAAGCATACAATGACGACTGGAACGGTTCTAAATTCATTAAAATTGCATACTCATTAAAACAGGAACGGTTTTAAATTAATTCATTATAACAGTATATTCATTACCAAGGCATACAATATGAAAGTGAACGGTTCCAAATCCATTACAATGACATAAAATAACAACAGGGACGGTTACAAACCCATTGCAATGACAGAGGCGCAAATACAAAGAGGATATATCAAGGCTCTAAGAAAAAGACAGTTACAGTTATAGAAGGCACAGCTGAAAAAATAAACTCTGTGTTCCTTGTGTCCTTGTATTGGTATGAAAAAATTCTTTAGTTATCGCTGCAAGTCTGATATTAAACTTATTTCTCTCTACCTCCATAGGGAAATATCTCCCATCGATGTTATGCTCTGATCCACGATAATTAGTCTTTCCCCAATGGAAATGAATCTGCTGGGCTACATAGACATCGTTCAGACCTCCCCCAGTAATGGTAATAGGCGCACCCTGGAGATTTATCTGGACTACAATGAATATGTGATAGTTGCAAGAAGTGGACCATAATAAAACATTAAACTAGTCAACGCATCTTCCTGAATATATTCGTTAAGGAGAATTATAAGTAATCATTATTTCACGGGAATTATAACTTATTATTGTTGATAGTCACATCTCGTTTAAGAAATGTACATTTCACTTTTAATGGCAAATAGGTTATCCTGAAATTTTCAAATATATAGTGCTGATCGTGGCTTCATTTCTGTTATTATAATGAAAATGAATCATATTTACGTGAAAATTACGCATATTATCAATGGATGACAATATGAACACTATACCTGGCATCATTTCACTTACTTCTATATATTAGTCTCTATCTCTGTTTAGTTTACTCTTCAGATAGATTATTATGAAATTTTTCTATTCTTGTCAGTGTTTAATTGCAGTATTAGCTTGGAGTTAAAAATTCGCCTACATTAACCGCTGTTGAGTTAATGCACAAATGTATGCCTTAGTTTTGTTAATAATAATTGACGGTAGAAAAAGAGAATTATTTATAAACAAAATATGATTATTGTCATTTACTTACCGGTATGACCATTGTTTATAAGATACATCTGCAGCTTCTCAGGGGATTCATAACCTCTAATGTTAATAGGAGCAAGCCAATCACTATTCATGACAGCTTCATTTGTTCGGATGCTGACGGGTGATTGGCGGTATTCGCCACACAGTGGAAAGTCATAATACCAACTGCTAGGACCTTAATGTAAATAATAGAAGAATTCAAAATTTCCCGTAGAGAAAAATTATTTTCGCATTTTTTTAAGTTTATTTTATGGTACGTTATGCCTCACTTAAATAAAAACAAAACTGCAAAAAAAAAAAAAAAATCCCCACAGGAACTTCAACAAAGAAAATAAACATCACCGATAAGATCACCGATTGAACAGCTCATTGTACACATATATTGGCATGGTCTAAGGCCAGTAAATGTGTTTTCTTACTATGAAATGTTGCATTGAATGAATATATTTGATAGGGTTATATATAATACATTGAGGTATCCTTCGACCAGGGAGAGACACAGATGCTCGTTTAGGTCGTAAATCAAATTAAAGCATATCCAATCAAGTGAAATGTAATAAGAATGCAAAATAATACATTTCATAAATCGAATTTTGAAGTAAATATAGATTGTCAAAATCTTGGAAATCTGAACTCTATACGTCATCCTGGGCCTTGGCTATAATTTGAGAATTCTACAGATGCGATTTTTCTCAAGATTTTATAAAGACAAATAAATCGTAACTGATTAAACTTATCTAAAGAGATTTCTTTTAAGAAATGAGAAACTGTTTTACTGATGAGATACAAAAGCATGAACTGCTGTGGAAGTCACTGTTCAACGTTCACTAAACCATAGGATCAGTTTGATGTCGCAAACAGTTATTTTTGAACGACAAGAACTACATGAGATCTCCGTTCGGAACTTAACATTTTAGAAAAGCTGAGAGATTACAAAAGGCACATATGGGATATGTACAGGCAATGTCCAGTAGGTAGAATTATAAAGGTGCCTTGGGATACATGGGATAGTACGAAGGCATTTTGCCATATAGATAGTAAAAATGCAAAATATAAGCAATTCGAAATATATCTATTTATTGCGAACAGTGATAAAGAGATTAACGTGAACATTAGGTAGGAAAACGTGATTACAACTAGTCAGAAATATAAAACAAACAGCATTATATATAAATGACTTTCATAATCCTTGAACTAAAATAATATGAAAAACTTATGGCAACAACACAGTTGCAATAAACTAACTCTAGTTGATCTGGTTATTATAAAATATAAATCAAAGTCTAAGTCACAGCTGGTTGTTGGAAATTATAGCTTCAAAAATCACAAACGAATTAGTTTCAATAAGAAATATTGTATAAATATAAAGAAATCTGTGAACGAATTTCAGTAATATATATATATATATATATATATATATATATATATATATATATATATATATATATATATATATATATATTACAGACAGAACAGACTGTGCTATCCCTGGATTCTGTAGTAGAATCTTGATAATGGTGGGCAGAAATAATAGTTTAATACAAACAATACTATCATACAGGATAGAGAAATTAAATTCGTACTCTACCGAGTTTCGAACCCAGGTCCGCGAGTAAGTGGCACCCATTGCCTTGCCTGCACGTACCAACCCATATACCGTCACGACTAAGAACGCATCACCAAAAAATGATGGCACTGAATCGGTGTTATGTAACCTCGTGCGAAGCAGACACACTCGCATGACGACCTAGTAATTAATTCTCATATATGTACACAATCGTTCCAGATTCCTATGAAAGAAATCAACGTATATAGGATTTTTGTATTACAAATAATTATAAATGTATACCAGACAGAACAGACTGTACTATTCCTGGATTCTGTAGAAGAAATTTGATAATAGTGGGCAGATTTTTGGGCAGAGGGTTGGTACGTGCAGGCAAGGCAATGGGTGCCACTTACTCGCGGACCTGAGTTCGAAACTCGGTAGAGTACGAATTTAATTTTTCTAACCTGCATGATAGTATTGTTTCTATTAAACTATTATTTCTTCCCACTATTATCAAGATTCTACTATATATATATATATATATATATATATATATATATATATATATATATATATATATATATATATATATATATATATATATATATATATATATATATATATATATATATATATATAGTACATGCAGGCAAAAATTACTATGTATTAGAGCTTTTTTCCAAATAATATTCATAACAGTTTTTTTACCTGTAAACGAACGTGCTGTGTAAATAGAAAGATTTTATTAATTTAACATTGTCACGTATAGACAAGATCCTGATAAAAGTACAGAACCAAAGAACATAAACCTACCATTATTTCCTTCGTAAGCCCATTGATTACCAAAACCTAAAATATAAAACAAATTCATAATTACTGCATTGGTATGTGTGTTTGCATTGTTATTTATGATGATATTTACATCTCGTTTAAGACATGCATTTCACTTCTAATTATATAGTGCTGGTCATGGCTTCATTTATGTTATCATTATGAAAATAAATCATATTACGTGAAAGTTACGCATATTGTCAAGGGATGACAATATTAATACTATACCTGATATCAGTTCATTTACTTCTATATTTTAGTCACTGTTTAATTTATTACTCGGAAATATTATTATGAAAGTTTTCTATTCTTGTCAGTGTTTTATTGCAGTATTAGCTTGGATTTAAATGTTCGCCTACTGTAACCGCTGTTGAGTTAATGCACAAATGTATGCCTTAGTTTTGGTAATAATAGATTGAGGGTCGTGACCAAGAATTCTTTATTAAAAATATGAGTATAGTCATTTACTTACCGGTATATCCATGGTTTATAAGATACATCTGCAGGTTTTCACGGAATTAATTACCTCTAATTTAATAGGAGCAAACCAATCACTATTCACGACGTCTTCATTTGTTCGGATGCTGACGGGTGACTGGCAGTATTCGCCACACAGAGGAAAGTCATAATAGCAACTGTTAGAACATTAATGTGATTAATATAAGAGTTAATGAAAAACCACAACCTTGTCTCCAGCTAAGTCATTGCCTATCAACAAATGAACCCCCTCAACGGGTAAAGTACACACTACACTGACAGTCACATTTCCTGACACTAAGTCTGTTGACAAATTAACATAATGGAGAGAAACACAAACAATGCCGCACTCTACTTCCTGAATGAGGACACTCTCATTAGAACCGGTCTTCTCGGAAGAAGGCAAAACACCTGAAACTAAAATACTCTGAAAAGCTCCTTTGTCCCTTAAAATTTTAATAGGGATAACAATGGCCAAATCACCCAAGAGCGCTATATAACCCTTTGACATGAATGGTTCCACATTCTCAAAGCACAATCAGGTTGAGGTTTATCAAACCCAACAAATGTGTTGTTTTCGTTACATGACCTTGACCATGACCTCTTATAAATAAGAGCATTTGGGATAGGTCTATGCCTCTATTTCAGTTTGAAGTACTCAGAAATGAATTTTTCTTTTTTCTTACAATAGGTACACTTAGGTAGAGACAAAGATTTAGAATCAAGTCTCTCAGAGGCTTGATTTTTAGAATGTGCGCCAGATTGATTTTTACTGAGAATCGTGCCTGCTTGAAACACCTTTCTATCAGTAGACTGCTGATTAAATTGTTTTTTACAGCTGAACCTTTATGAGTTAAGGAATTCTTATCAGCAACCAGACCAGCATTTTCCAATGATCTTACCTCATGATCTTCAAGGAGAATATTGAATACAGTATTAAACTCTTCGAGTAATACCATTTGATCAAGTCTTTCATAATCAATTTCAATTTTCACAGACAAACACCATCTCTTAAACAACTGTTCTTTTCCCTAGCAAATTAAATTCAATATAAGTTTGTCTTTCTTTTTTGTAACTTCTGAACTTTTGTCGATATGCCTCAGAGACTAACTCGTAACCTTTCCAGATAAATTCGTAACCAACTCGTAATCTGAACTTTGTTGTAGTGATAGAGATATATGGATATTTATGTCCTTGCCATAAAGTACACACTGAAATAATTGAGTCTAATGTTCTCCTGGCCATTTTGGATTCTGATCTACTTTTTCAAACAAAATAAAATATTTGTCTACTTCCTTTTCACTAAAGGGTGGAACTACTTTGATAGTCCCTGTTAAACTTTGAATCTGAATGAGATATGGAATCATGCCTGTCACATGCTAGATCCAATTCATTAATTTTAATTTGATATTCTTTTTCACCCTTTCTTTTTACCTCTGTCTTTCTCTCTCCCTTTCTTCTAATTTAATTTGTTCCTTTTTTTAATTCTACTTGCTTATTTTTTTCCCTTTCATCAATTTGTATTTGTCTTTCGTTTTCTCTTTCTTGATTTTTCTTTCATTTTCCCTTTCTCCTATTTGTCTTTGTTTTTCCTTTCCTTCAAATTGTAATCTCATTTCTTATTTTTTTAAGTTCAAGATGTTCTTTTAATAATTGTTTTGTCTTTCTTTGTCTTTTTCATCTTTTTAAAAGTGTACAAACTGAAACTTAAATTTATATTTCATTTTTAGTTCTGCCATTTTAACGTCAGCATCGGTTAATGTCTTACTCACTGCTGCCAAAACACTTTTGTCAAGGACATTATTTTCTACTAAATGTTGTTGATTTATTGTTAATTAAAGAAGATTTTGCTTCAGATAGTTCATACTTTCTGGAAATTTTAAGGAATTCATCCTACCTAAATCTCTCCAACTGTTCTTTGGTTGAAGTAGAAGGAAAACTCTCCACTCTTGACATTTTTGAAACGAAAGCCTGTTGTTTCACTAAAAGTTCAAATAAAGTGAACTTGGGGAATTTAAATTTCAATTTTAGCCAATTTCAAATATCCAGGACGAGCACCCAATTTATTTTATATTACGTATCTGCTCGTTCAAAGTAACATAAAAGAAAGAGTGAAAACGACAAGCTTTGTAAATTTTAACAAAAATAATTTAGTGGCCCCGAGTGGCCGAGTGGTCTAAAGCGCTGTCCTTTACGGATCACTGCCATCTCACCTCTGTCTGCGTGGGTTCGAGTCTAGGATTCGGCGAAGGTGGATATGTGAGAAAGCTTGCCAGTAGCTTCTCGTGGGTCAGTGGTTCTTTCTGGTGATTTCCCGGTTTCTTCCTCCACCATTAATACTGGCCGCCATGAATAGCCTATCGTGTGCTGAAAAATGGCGTTAAGCCCAACAACAACAACAACAACAAAAATAATTTATTTTCTAGAAGACATGAAATAATAAAAATATGTTAAGCAAGACATACGGTCTACAGAAATGATCAAAATTGTTTGCTCAAAATAGAAACATAAGTCTTGTAAAAAGTTCTAAACAGAGTCTGAAATTCAATTAGGGTCCAAAATGGCGGATTGCCACGAGAGACGAAGGCTATCAGAACATTCCAAAATTTACACAATAAAGCAGGGTTTGTAATGTTCCGTTCCAAATTAGAATCTTTTCGGGAAAATGTTTTTTTTCAAATCAGTAATATTGTTCTCCAGGAAATCTATTATTCAGGAACTCGAAGTAAAAATAGCTCCTCTAACAAGACATATGTTGTTATACGTAGACATATGAATAAAGAACTTCTTATAGCAAAAGAAATACCCTTTTAAAGGTAACAGAAGTTATATAAGTACGACTGACTGTCTTACAAAAAATTCAACATTTAAATTAAGCTAATACGTTGTTTGAATTACACGCGCACGAGGACGCATGCAATTTCATAATACTTCTGGGCGTTAGGAAAGCCTGATCAAGTATCAGTCAATCGTTTTCATAGATATTCCTGAATGTTTCCTTGTAATAAATTTGTTATCATACAGAGCACGTGCTGACATGAGTGACATTTACGACTCAAATAAACACGATGTTTTTAAACAACAT
Organism: Potamilus streckersoni; assembly: GCA_016746295.1. NCBI lineage: Eukaryota > Metazoa > Mollusca > Bivalvia > Unionida > Unionidae > Potamilus > Potamilus streckersoni. Next base: position 522,095 of record JAEAOA010002326.1, on the reverse strand, counting down.
ATTAGACTAAAATCAATATAATTATATTAATAATTACATTTAATGAAATAAAATGAAATAAAATGGTTTGTACAGATCGATTCCTTAAAACACACACATTATTTTACTACAGGGTCGTAACAACATTGTAATTCGTTCTTGCCTCTTTAAGGAAAATGCAACAGTAAACTATTCCGTGTAACATACACTACGTCTATACAATTTGGATGCATTTAACAAAGCATGCACTAAGGAACGTTATAACTCTTTGAATCGGATATCTGGCAAGTATTCTCAACATATTTATCTAACTAAGTAAGAGGCCTTTAGACTAAAAATTGTTTCAAAGGTCAACACTTGTGTACCTCGTATACTTGGTAACATTTGAATCTATCTCACTATATATTTGGGGAATTATTATATAAACTATTATAGTTATATTTATCTTCTCTCTGGAAGAAAGTCAATATTATAATCTCTTATTTCGTGATCGTCGTTGCCAATTGCATTTGGATGTATCTAAAGTGCAATAACGGGATCGTGTGCAAAATATTGACAGTACATTATATTTTATTCTCAGTATTGCGAAAGTCCGTGTTGCCGAGTACAATTTTGTTATTGTGTTTTATTTTGTTTTTATCCCATCGAACTCTTTTAAAACAAGTTGTTTATATGGAGAGCCGTTAGAGGAAATACCCATAACACATGTGGGGTATTATTAGCAGCTAATTTTTATGGTTACGTCAGCTAATTAAGATATATGTGAGGCTTTTCAATTTGGAAACCGTTCCTGCTCTTTGGATGCTCTGGGAGTAGGAAAATTGTTCAGCGAGCATTGCTGACAAACACTCGCTGTTTATGTTCACTCTCTAGCGATATTTTGTTCATGAAAATGGCGCTGGCGTTTCACTTCTGTGGGCTATCAGCTCGAAGACGCAAATTTCATTTTGCTTTCAGCTACCGGCTAACAAAGCCATAGGTATCAAAACCAGGTGATCGCTCATTGCTGTTATCTCTGAAGGTATTGCTAATAGAAGCGCAAGGATTGTTAACAATAGATCTAATCGCATTATATAGGTTAATAAATGTTATTTTGACAACTGACATTGGTCACTTCATTTACCCATATTTAACCAGGTATAAGTTTTTTTTCTGACAAACGCAATACAAATAAAACGGATTAAGCGCCAGTTTTGATATATATATATATATATATATATATATATATATATATATATATATATATATATATATATATATATATATATATATATATGTTGTGCTGTTACAGGCAGTCATGTAGTACATTTTATGTGACAAATCGCCTTACAGCATAATGAGTCACTGATGAAAGTAAGATTGAGTTGTCTGACTGCAATTTCATTTAACGGCAATGGTCCAACTCTGTTGATGGTTGTGGACGATTCATTGTCAGCTATCCTCAGTGCTATCCCCATTACTCCCTGAAATCCATTTTATTGATTATCTTTATCCAACTTGCCCTGATGTTTATTTAAAAGTCGCTAAAAAATTGTCCACAATGTCTTGAACATTCAGTTGTATGTAGCAGAAATATAACTAAATTTTATAGTAGAGTTATTATTAATGAAATTAGAGATTTGATATCATGCATTAGGGATTAAACATAATAAACTGAACGCCCCAAACTGTGTATTCTATTTTAGTGGTTCTGGTAAATTACCAAAGCGTTGTTTATGTCAAATGAATCCACCATAGAACGCACCATGAGAAAGAGGCAGACGTGTTATATCATTATCAATTTTCAAAATGCATTGCTTCCTTACCATTCTAGTTAAACCTATGACGATGGGATCTAGTGACTAGAACAGTACGAAGGATTTTATATTGTGTGGACAAAATAGGTATGAACACACAAACACACACACAAACACACAATATGATCATACGTTGGTGGTATATGAGAACATCATTTAATTTATATCCGGTACTGCAACATTTATAGCGACTTATATGTACAAAACGCATTCTAAAGACCGAATATAAGAAATTAAAGTAATAATTGAAAAAAAATAGAATACTGGTGGCAATTTTTGATATGTTACTGGTATGCATTTATAAGGTAAATAACAAACTTTGTACTTAATCAACTTTAAGATAGATATTATTAGCATGGAAGAAAAAAGTAAATAAAAGTATCTGAACAACCCAATGGTCATGTATAATGCATTCATAACTCTATAAGTAGATAGGTAATGTTTTCATTATAAAAAAGTGATACATTATTGCATAAAACGAAGATCTGTGTTTGCAGTTTTGATATATTTGTTCTATTGTTCTACATTAGTTTAAAAAACAATGGTAATCATTTGCAAAACTTGAATCTTCTTAGACAATGTGAATTTTATTGGCATCTTCTCTAGCTACGAATAAAACGTGCTTATGAAACGCAGCCGTATATCCTTAACTCTAGTCATGAATATTTTCAACAGTTTTAATATTCGAGTAAAATAGTCAAAAATATTAACATCATAACGATTAAACTCCAAATCAAACTGTGGATTAATTAATAGGCGCCTGTGAATCCTTGTTTAGTTTGGTCAACTTTGTGTTTTATTGCTTCATTCACTGTTGTCTATTTAGAAAAGATAACATCTAACTTTAAAATCGTTATAAATCTCAGTCAAATATTCTACGTCTCAGTTATCCCTTAGTCAGGTCACCCGTAATTGGCAACTAACTCTGTCCTAACAACACATATGGTGTGTCTTCTACAACGAAGAGGTGATTAAAAGATGATAAAGTTGTAACATTCCTAAAATGTCCGATATGTTCTGTCCAGAGCAATCAGAATGAGATTTAGGTACAGCAGGCGAACAAACAGACTCTTCGGAAGGATTGACGTTAGGATGGTCAGTATCCTTAAAACATTTGCCAAGTTGTTATTAAGGAACCATTGGAGGATAATAATAGTAATAAATAAAAACAATAGCAATTAAAACGACGATTAAAGATGGACGAAATGAAGACATAAAGGGGTCGAAATTGCAGTATAATAATAATAATAATAATAATAATAATAATAATAATAATAATAATAATAATAATAATAATAATAATAATAATAATAATAATAATAATAATAATAAATAAGAAGAAGAAGAAGAAGAAGAAGAAGAAGAAGAAGAAGAAGAAGAAGAAGAAGAAGAAGAAGAAGAAGAAGAAGAAGAAGAAGCGGAAAGGCAGGAAGAGATTCAGATACATATAATTTAAAATGTGATAGCTTACCACCAGCTCCGTATGTTCGTCGCAGAGAGACAAAGAGTACTATTGCAAACAAATACATCTTCTTGCAAGACGGATGTAACACACTGCAACTGCAAAGGTCAGGTGAATATTGGACTTCCTTTGTAAGACTGTATAAAAGATATATTGTGCTTTTACTACTTTTGCGTAGGATATCAATTATCAATGTTATCATTACCGTTTAGCATCATACATCCAACGGAAAACTATCTATATGTATAAATATTAGTATCCCTTCAGAACACTACGAATAGCAACACCAAAGCACATATCATGATTAATAAATCCATGAAAATTGATACCTACTAAACCTAAAGACTTCGCACTAATGCAAAATAATTATGTGGCAAAAATTATTAATCATGTATAGTGATAAATGTGCTCGAAATCATGGTTCCGCAGATTGTTTTTCCATGTTTGAACTATTACAATTAGACTTTTTCAATAAAAAAAACCGAGCTAACGCTTTAGTGAATTTTTCAGCTCAATATATATATATCTATATACCTATTTTTTTTCTGCCGGTATGTAGTGAAAACAAACCGCTCCCAGTTATAAGTAAGTTGTCATACGAAATTATCTCCGCTTCGCAACGACAGCAGCTTGTTGTTGATTCACTTAAGCTGCCTTGTAAGTATAGATATAAGCGGATCCGGATTCTGTCAGAATTAACTAATTATGTCACTAAAACAAATGTCCAAAAATAAAGTGTGGACAACTAGATTTTTTGTATCTAGAAAACACGTGAAATCATGTACATCGTATAGATTCGTACAGATGTTGCCAGTTCGAGAAAGGCTTTTTTTTGTATGATACCATACGTACTGAGTACGAAATTCCGTAAAAACATACCCAATATATTCTCGTTTACTGATTGTTTCTATTTTATGTCTCTTTTGACATAATAATAATAATAATAATAATAATAATAATAATAATAATAATAATAATAATAATAATAATAATAATAATAATAATAATAATAGTACATATACACGCGATCAACGAAATTTACTTTCATGTTTTCAGATGAAATAATTATAATTAACTTTAACTGATTGCCGATTATTTGCAAATGGCATTATTCTGAGTACTCAGTAAACTATTGTAAAAGTGATGTTCTTTATATTAAATCGGAGTTTTAATTTTCCAAGCTGTATGTTCAAACTTAGGAGAGATCATACCAATATTATATTAAAAATATCAGTTTTATAAATGTTAAAATAGATAATGTTTGCTTTTATTTTATATCTGATAAATATTAGTTTTTGGTTATTTACATCTTTCTCAGAGTGCATGTCGGCGCTCTTTTGTCAGAGAGCGTTTGTCCTAACGCGCATTTGTCGGCGCGCTTTTGTCTTGCGCGTTTTTGTAGGGCTAACATATTAACACTAGTACGTATCACACATAAAGCATATATGCATATTAGCATCAGACTGATAAGAATCACACATAAAGCACAGATACGTAACCATAAAACTTACAAGAATCATATAGATAATATAGACATTACCATAAAACTGACACTTATCACACTTTGAGCATTGACATATTACGATCCCTCGGATTCATATCACATACAACTTAAAGATACAATACCATCACACTGATACACACATATATATATATATATATATATATATATATATATATATATATATATATATATATATCTACATATATATATATATATATATATATATATATATATATATATATATATATATCATAACCAAATTACCATCAGGATGATACGCATCTCACGTAAAGCATAGTGGTATTAAAATCACACCGATGACCGATACATATCCCACACAAAACATAGATTCATTAACATCGCACTGATATATATCACAAACATAATATATATGCGAGTTATGGTTACACTGATACAAATTTTACAGTGTTAGACAAAGTTTTAGACAGAAATCTGAACCTTATTTTAAGTCATAAAATTATGACATACACATAGGCAACATAAAATTTTTAATTATTCTATTTTGAGATAAAAGAGAACTAGAATCATATAAATTAAAGATTGAGACAGTTTCTAGAGTAGAAACTATAGAAAACAAAGGACGTTATTTCAAGTAATTATTGACACAAATGTATTGATGTGTTGAATCTCTTAATTAGGTTACCACAAATGATGTATATGCAAAATAATTGTATTTCACGTGCAGATAACATTTTCATATCCTTCCTGCTGTTACGCCTCCTATGAATAATATTGATTTTTAATATCGACATACCACTGATTCACATCTGGTAATTTTTGACAATTTTCTGCCACTGAACACGCATCTGGACATTGTTGACACATCTTAGAAGCTAATATCTATCCAGATAATGCCGACATATTACTAATAAAGTTTCCCGTATGGATTATAATGGCGTGTCGAACACTGCTTCCCGTTTGGATAATGATAACTAGCCAAACATTGATTCCTATCTGGATAAAGATGACATGTCGAACACTGATTCCTATGTAGATAATGATGACATGACGAACTACGCTTCCCACCTGGATAATGACTTGTCGAACACTGATTCCTATCTGGATACTGCTAACATATCATTATGCCAATCACAGTCGGGTAATGTTGAGATAGCTGTACTAGAGCTGCCCACCAGTATAATGATGACCTTGCTGTAATAGAATTGCCCACGTAGATAATGATGTCATGAACTTAGGAACCGCAATTAAAAACTATTCCTAATATTTATAAACCAGTACTATTATATATATATATATATATATATATATATATATATATATATATATATATATATATATATATATATATATATATATATATATAGGTTATTACAAACAAAACTATCATACAGGTTAAGAAGTTAAATTTGTATTCTACTGGTTTCGAAACCCAGCTCCGCGAGTAAATGGCTCCCATCGTCTTGCCTGCACGCACCAACCCGTATACCATCGCGACCAAGCACGCATCACCAACAATGATTGCACTGAGTCCGTGTTATATAAGCTCGTGTGTAGCAGACACACTAGCATGAAGGCATATTAATTAATTATCATATATATATATATATATATATATATATATATATATATATATATATATATATATATATATATATATATATATATATATATATATATATATATATATATATATATATATATATATATATATTCACTTTCGTTCCAGATTGCTATCACCGAAATCAATTTATACAGGATTTTTGTATTACAAAGAATTATAAATATATACCAGACAGAACAGACTGTGCTATCCCTGCATTCTGTAGTTGAATCTTGATAATAGTGTTCAGAACTAATAGTTTAATACAGACAATAATATCATACAGGTTAAAGAAGTCAAATTCGTTCCCTACGGAATTTCGAAAACAGGTCCGCGAGTAAATGGCACCCATCGCCTTGCCTGCATGTATCAACCCATATACCGTCACGACTAAGCACGCATCACCAAAAAAATTGCCACTGATTCGGTGTTATGTAATGTAAGCTTGTTCGTAGCAGACACACTTGTATGACGAACTAGTACGTAATTCTCATATATATATATATATATATATATATATATATATATATATATATATATATATATATATATATATATATATACAGTCGTTACAGATTCCCATTAAATAAATCAAGGTATATAGGATTTTTGTATTACAAAGAATTACAAATATATACCAGACAGACAGTGCTATCCCAGGCTTCTGTAGTAGATTCTTGATAAAAGTGGTCAGAAATCATAGTTTAATACAAGCAATACTACAATACAGGTTAAAGAGGTTAATTTGGTACTCTACTGTACGACATATATATCGTTAAATTCGTATCCTACGTTAGGACATATACGACGCACACACACATACACACATACACACACACACACATATATATATATATATATATATATATATATATATATATATATATATATATATATATATATATATATATATATATATATATATATATACATACATATAACCGTTTCAAAGGTCGTCAATAAAGTTTAAAAAATATTATATGCTGCATAACTAAAATTAGAACAGAAACAAGCGCATTGCGATTTTTGTCAAGTGGCTTAGATCTTTTTGTATAGTTGCTACAATAAGCATGTAATGGAAGTCACTGACATAATATATTAGTTTCTAATTTTAGCGTCATGTGACACTCCTATTCTACCCACAATACCTGTGTATTTTCATAACAGTCTTCTCACATTCATGCTTTATGGCTAAATAATGGCTGATAACTTTTGATATCAGAAAATAGACCCAGGTTCATTTCTGTGTGGAATTCATTGATCTATTTACAAGCTTCTCTGGTGATACCTCTAGCTAGAACACGTTCTAAACATATAAGTTTCCATTTATTTTGTTGTCAATCTAACAATCAGATTTTAGAACATATATCTATATTTAGAATTATAAAAATTACTTTTATCCGATATACTCTTAAAAATCTGTCTTTGTTTATATATATTTAAATTACATTCTTTCTGGTACTATTATTCCTATATTTTGGTATTGTACATTTACTTTACCTTTTTGCTAGTAAATGTATTTCTATATTTTGGCATACAAAGGTTTTCGAGGTTGGAAATGTTTTTAGCTCAAAAAAAGAGCGTTTTGATCTCATTTTAGCTAAAAGCTACAAAAAATTATGATTTTATTGTCAAGTTCAACCTTTTTGAGTTAAATTTAAAACTTAGGAAACACTATAAATGTTAAAAACGTTAGGACTGCCATAAGCATTACAAAAATATTGATTAGAGTACATTTACTAATTTTTCATCTTTTTCTCCACTATTAGATTATTAACCGAGATATATATATATATATATATATATATATATATATATATATATATATATATATATATGTATATATATATATGTATATATATAACATCACCATTTCAACCATGCATGTAAGGGTTTCATTTATTCCCTAAAGTGATACCTTGTCCTAAGTTAGATGATATTCCCTCTATCAAAACTCTGCTCATACTTTTGGAGAGTTTAATGTATACTAAACAAAATAAAAGTTTGTTATATTCGATAATTGTGTATCGTACCTTATTTCAGTTCTATCGCATTTTTTTGGTTTCTTCTTATTCTTGTTTTTTTTATCCAGCTGTTTAGACGTGCGCTCTTTGGTGCGGGGTAACTAGTCTGTTTAATAGAAGTAGATAAGTGAAGAAACTGCTCGTGACTTCCACACATATCGTTGTATATCGTTTTAAAGGCAACGCCTAAAGTTAGTAAGAGGTTTGAAATATAAAGTCCGATGGTCGATGGACAAAAGTTACTTCAAAATCATCCCAAAATGTGGTGATATTTATATAAGTTACACTATCGTAAATAACAAGGGATGATTAAAAAGATGATAAAAATAAATAATATATTAGGACAACACAAGTAACCTTAATTTGTTTTAACCTTTGGTGAAACTAAGTTTAGACGCATGCGTATTAGCTACGGTTAACAATTACTAAGAAATTAACATGTTCGATAAGCTACATGTACAGATAAGACGAAATGGGTTGACCATTTTATCAGTAAAGTGAACGAAATCTATGTCATCTTCAGTTTCATTTAAAAAACTGTACATGGTGGATATGTTTTGCATGCATGTGATTATATATCCATGAAAATATTTCTTTCTACAGATAATACAATATAATTATTTGCTTTTGATTTTAGGTAAATTATATTTGCTTTTTTTACGGCATGCGTGATAAGTCTGTTCACATCATAGAGACTGTGCCCTGGACATACGAAATAAGTTTGTTCCTATCGTACAGACTGTGTTCTGGGCACCAAACTCATAAGTCACCATTTACACTTAAAAGAAGATATTGCAAAAGTATGTTACATTTTTCATATAACAGAACCACTAGACCTTTGTGACAGGGCACTTGTTAATTTGTGTTCCAAGCCCGCATCTTTATATATGTAGAACGATTCAGTGGTAATATGTACGAACTTCCAATATAACACAAAACAACAAAGAAACCGTTAGCGTCAGCTTACTTTGGAAAATGTTCTTCTTGGGAAAGTTATTATCCAACGATAAATGACGTAGTCCAATTGCAGGAAGCTTGGTAATGTACTGAAATATTGACTGTGACGGAGTAATGGAGACGGGGAAGAGGACGACGCCTTGTGTGATTTCAAATTAACCACTTTTTCTGTTTGTGCACAAGCTATTTATTACAGGATAAAGCAACACAGCTCAAGAGATGGCCAGAAGAAATGAGAGAAAATGGAAGAAGAGTATTTTGTAAAGAAATCAAAGCAGTCAGATAAATTAAGTTAGGTGTGTTCTTTATAAAACTACACCCAAACTATTGCGAAACAATACCAGGGCGAACAAAACTATATTTGTAAAATACATTGTACTTTAAAGATAGTATATTAAAAAAGACAATGCGTAGTTACTCGTCCTGACTTTTGCTTTTGCAATGAAACGAATAATAATGTTGTTGTTTATGTGTCCCATGCTATCACATATAAATAAAGGGACTAACCTTTCGTACACTACTTTAACATATTCAAAATGCGCACAGGAAAGCATTTGGAACTTATAACTGTGGCTGTATAAAATTATGCAACTTATCTACTCAAAAGTGCAGGTAATGACTCTACAATTAGAGTTGAAGAGTTTATTTGATTAAAACCACAACTTAAGAAAAAACTTCAAAACGTGTAGTGTTAACGGATGACAGTAGATGAAAACAAAATGTAGAAGATAGCAAAAAAGCAAGTACAAAGCAGACGATATATATGAAGCAAAAGAATATAAAGATGCAGACAATGGTATATATTTTATGGGGAAGCAAAAGAAATGGAATTTCCTGGAGATGAAAAGAAATCGTTATGTGACAATGAAGCTTTTTACACTTAATTTAGGTTGTAGGCGACAATTATAAAAGAGATTCGGACGTGTCCTATTATGTCACTGGAGACCTAGTTGTTGCAACTGCTTTTCAAATGATAAATGAAGGTCGATCTTGTCATTTTGTATTCACAGGTTATGTTTTAATATGTTAATAAACAAACTAGCAACAATAACTTAAACAGCAAAGCAAGACGTTTATTAATAGTGTAACGAAATAAATACTAATACTTCAATTAATCACTGGCGCAAAGTTAGTCATACAGTCCACAAGGTGTTTTCATATGCATAGAACTGGGCCAGGGACAATCAGTCATGCAAAACAGAGGATAAGTTAGGTGACATTAACTGTTTTTTCCAAATGCCTAAAACCTGATGTCACATAACCATTCATGTGATATTCTTTTGACCTGCACTATTAGTTTGTACGGATGTAGGCCAAAACATGTTTATAGCGCAATTTGAAGGCAGGGTCTCATGTGAGTTATTACTCCAACAGCATACTCTAAGAAAAATGCTTTAGTTCAATATAACAGTTACGAACAATAATTGCATACGATAAATGTATAACTTTGACGATAAATTGATTGAAGCCACATTGGGTAATATAACGTCTAACGTTGCATGGAAGATGTAATAGAGAGTGAAGTGAAGAATGTACACAAGAAAGACACGGCGAGAGTCTGAAAATTAGATTTTTAACGTAGCTTTAAGAATTTTCCACTCGTATCGCTAAAATGTCTGCAGTGTGGCAATTTATAATGACGTCTAGGATTAAGGCATCATAAATCAAACATGTAGAATCGTGCCCCCACTAGTCACGTTATGATGACACCTGGATCTCCCGCTTTCGAGAAGGACGCTGTAACCACTTAGGCCGAACAGGAAATGGAAGTAGTAGATGAAAAGACAAAGTAAGAAGAAACAGCATTTTCAGAAGACGCAAATAAACGTGAATAGAGGAGATAGTGATTTGGCATATTTGAGGGAAGAAGCAAAAGTGATATGAAAATATTACTTTCTAAAGAAATACATGAACGGCTACCGATATTATTTTGATTTAATTATGTTCAAGCACGTGTTAATACCCATATAAAGTCACATGTGATGTACAAGTCTTATGACCTCGCATTATTGTCATCATCACACAGCTTGACCTCCTTTCTAGACATGCAAGTAACCTTTCTATAGGAAAATTGTCTCAGCAATATTCAAGTTTAGACCATTTTTGCTTTCTAAATTAGTAATGTTAAAAGTTATTTTACATTTTCTTTGTCCTAAATTTCATTCCTTTTCTTTCATTTTGTGTTCATTATCCGTCATATTTGGAATGAAGTTAGGCGCTTATAGTCACTAGTTGACATTATTAGATCAGATTGTTAAATAATAGTATAAACTATTATAAACAATGTTGGCAAAATGTTTTCGTTCAAGAAAATTTGCAGTTTGCTGTAAAAGGTGATTGAAACATGCATTGCAGAGTTTGTAACTTCTTGGATTTTGCAAACAGCATTTAACGTTCCAGTGATCTACAGAAACGAGCCCCTTAATGATGATGTTCCTGGGCTATTTGGCTAATATTTGTCTTGATATTGTTTACGTTTCTTGGGAACACTACTTAAAACGCAGATGTTTTTCAAGATTGTGCTTTTAATACCATTTTGTCTGTTATCGTCTCATAATGCAATTCTTTTGACCATTCGCTCATGTTGCATAAAATCATTTTTCCTATCAACTGTTATCTTTAAATATACTCCTGATAAAATGGCGACGTATATCTAGTTTAAATAGGATGATTTTGTCTCAGTTCTATTATCCTATTTTTTTTCTGAGAAGTAAATAAACGATTACATATATGAAAGTGCAGATACAAGCATTAATGTTTCGTGTAGTTTGCAAAAATATTATGTTTCAATTTTCAGATTTTCAGACAGAACGATTAAAATGCCAAACCAGGTTCCTTTCTGCTGCTCAGTTACCTCTATCGTTTTCATAGAAGACTGCGTATTAAAATACTGGTGCTAATAATTTACCTACAATCTTGTCAAAATAAACAGTTACGAATGTTTCATAAAGTGTTTATTCGCGTTCACACTCTTCACCCCTCAAGCCCCCCACCCTCGAACAAAAAAAGAAATCAACGTCGTCAACTGTTGGGAATTTGGGGATTGGGAGTTATTTGATAAAATATTTGAGTGATTATACAAGCCAAGTCTATTGGTCGGTTATGGTCATTAACATAGAGGATGCTTACTGGGTTATGGAAACAGTTTTGTCATTCAGCTGCAAAAAGGTTCATAATGCGTACATTGTGTGATACGTTTCTAGTTATTCAAGGGCGGTAGATCTTAGACAATGTAAGAATATAGCGATATATCAATTCATTGTCAAGGTGTCCCTGACATACTACCTGTCATCCGATATGTTTTGATCATTAACAAATTCTATGCAGTCAATATCCACCATTGGAATGCTTTTATAACACAGTAATCATTCACGCCTGTCCAAAAGTACTGTAACCAACATTACCGTACAGGAATATAAAATCTAAGTCGGATTGTTTTCTTCCTTGTGGAGATATATTAGAACAGAGTTTTTTTAATGACACAATTAATCATCGATGGTAGTATATGAATTAAACAACAGATGATGTTACCTTTGGCCTATATATATATATATATATATATATATATATATATATATATATATATATATATATATATATATATATATGCAACGGACAACACAGTAAAACTAGTATCTAATTAGCCTGAGTGCTTTTGACTCTTAATGATTCTTTTACAAAGTCAAATACAAAACATACAAGTCAAACATAAAGCAAACCTTTACATGGCTGTTTCTACATGAATTACATCTTTAAATGTATTGTTTCATCTAGTTTATTTCAATTTGTTGTGGATGCATTTATCTTAATCAAACTCTGACACAAGTGATCAATTGCTGGATCCAGTGTACTTGAAATGACTGTTATTCACCATAAGGTGTGTTGTGAGAGAGAGAGACTATTTTAAATTAATCATTTCTGTTTATTGTTGGCAAGTTTGAACATACTTTGTCTTCTGATTATTGTTTATTCTTTACATTGAATATTCTTTGATTCGTACAAAATAACCTCACCTTCGTTCTTACTTAGGGATCAAAATATTTCTCATTCTTATCTCATATTTGTATCAAGGGTATTCATTTTAATTATAGAATCATTCTTCGAGAATACATATTAATTTTAAAATGTCGCCTGATTGTTGAAATATTCAAACAAAAACTGTCGCATCTAAGATAATATTCAAAACGATACGAAAGACGGTGCTTTTTACTTTTGTCTTCAATTGTGTTCTAAACAACTGGTTATAGCTAGTGTGGTTATTGATTTGAGGTCGAGAGTGGTCCTTGAGGCACTTATCGTAAAGATGCTTTGTACTATTTGATGTTTCCTACTGGTAATGTCATCGGGAGTTCTTGTCATTGGCTGCTTGCTCTCCATGATTTATGCAGCCATTAACTAACAGAGATAGGAAAGGATAAATTTCTACCAAATTTTCTCGTTCTAGTAAAGTGGTACTCTTAAACATATTCAACAGAATTATTCAAGTCAGGTCAGGATCATGGCGTAAGAGCGCAACAAGATTGTATCATATCGTATACGATACATGTGTGCAACTTGAAGATCGTAGCACGTACGGCTACCACACTTTAGTGCATAAAAAGGAGATATTTAAGGGAACAATATCATTTTGAACAGAGACAACAATCTGGAAAGATGAATTTTACACAGACAAAAGAGTTGTATCTCCCGTCCATAGATGAAGAGAAATGTGATTATTTGCCTGGAAAAATGTGATATTCATTGTGACAAACACGACACAGCAGGACTTCGTTCCACTGCACTCAAAAGTTATTCTTGCCAGCACATATTTGGAAGAATACACTCTTCCCTTAGGTTTACCTGGATACGGTTATATTTTTATTCAATTCAACACGTTCAAATCTAAAGCAAGATTCTTCTACTTGACTCAAGAGGACCCTGTTCCATGTTTCAACCGTTGTGAGAAAACTAAAAAAAATGGGAAGTATACAGATGCAAGTTATATTGAACATGCCAGAAGGTCTATGGTCTATTAATACTTTCATTGGAAGATGCAGGGAAATATCCGCATTTCTTCTTTAGACGAGGACAGGGTTCTTAGTGTACTTATCCCCTGAACGAGCAGGTGTATATTAGCGTTATATTAATTCAATTGAAACTCAAAGAACAATTGCATCCTCAACGGCAAGACATACTCTTTTAAAGGTTACATGGGGAGTTATTTCTCTTGTTTGAATTAATGGTGTCCTGTACTTTTATTAAAGGAGACCATAATGAAACTTTTTCCTTTATGTATGTAATTCTCCACAAATTTTAATTCGACTGTAATCTTTATAGATTAAATATCGTATGCGGGTAGTGATTATATTGCGAGGAAGATACCACGATTCCGTAAATTGCCGAGTTTTTCAAAGTTTTCATGAAACTACAAATCACCTGGTTCCGTGACCCAAACTCGGCAGTCATCGAATACAAAGAAAAACATTGCGAGCGAGACAGATAAAAGGAGACTAGATTTGGGTTGCACATTCAAACGTTGAATCTGTTTCCGAGAGATGATTATAACTATTTATGTTGGTTTGTGTGTTAATAATGCGTTTAAGACCTGAAAGCAGAAAAGTACAACAGTAAGAAGTGTTCATATTTCAGATTTTGGAATTTAGATAAAGCAGTGCAATTTTAAAATAAATGCTTATACATTGTGTGCGGTGCAAAAATGTAATAAAGATTACGTGATGGTGCCCAATGTAAGAATTACAAATTTACCACAATGCAATGCATTCATCTAAGAAGGACGATGTTAAATCGTATTATATGTACAAAAAATGTATTCATTACATATCCCCAACAAACAAACACACACACACAGACACACCACCTGAGGACTAATATCTTGAAAATATACATCCAGCACTGAAACACTGAGGGATGACACTGAATTATGGGTGAAAAGACTATAATAGGGACTGTTGTGTGTGTGAAACAGTATACATTACCGGGGAAGGGTAAAAGGCATTGAGAACTGTTTTCATCGATCGTAACTGAAGCATTATTTTTTAATATCCCCCACAAGAAAATCAGTAAATCATAAGTAATTTAAACATCAAGAAGCAGGCTTAGAGTATTGACAAATCCGACAATTATATATATATATATATATATATATATATATATATATATATATATATATATATATATATATATATATATATATATATATATATATATATATATATATATATAGATATATGTCTGGTATAATAGTTTACTGTATTGATAAGCGCTCTAATAATTTGTTCTTTAGGCACAGGCCACCAGTTAGGAATTACATACACTCACAAGCCCTGACTGAAATTCCACAAGCCCGGACAGTTTATACCTGTCTACTCTCACGAAGGGAGAAGAAACTCCCGAGTGTTGGGGTATTTCCACACTTACCTCCCTATATCTTAATATATCAGATATTTGCAGAAAACTCCCGATTAGTATATTATGTCAATTTTCATTTCTCAGAATTAAAACCCAAACCATACATAAATAGATATAACGTATGAAATACACATATGCCATATTCTATTTTATCACTTGTTAATATCATAGTGACGAAATCAATGATGATTTACGCATAAGATAAACAACCTACTGCTTAGAGGCTCACTGTCTAAAGGTGTCTCTAAGATTTATTTTATACCAAATAGGGTCTCTAGAGCTTCCTATAGCTTAGGGCCTCGCTATATCTAAATCCAGAACTGGACAAATAATTAATATCACAGGAGTTTTTTTTTTCTTCAGTAAATATAATGATACGAAGCAGCAGAGAGTGGGAACAGACCACATTTGGGGCAAGTCCGTTTGAAAACTAAAGCGTTTGAAAACTAAAGACTCGCACGACTGTGAAATCTGAACGTCAGCAACGATAAATCAGAGCACTTATCCAGTCAGATAGACTTTGTCATGTGAGCGACCCTGCTGGGTTAGCTTGGTTGGTTACATCGACGAAGTTATTTTGTATTACATGGCTACGTGGTTCCATTTAGGTGCCGATCACGTTTGTTGGTCGCACCCTCTCTGCTGCTGAGGTTTTTATCCAAATATTGTATCAAGTCCGTTAAGATATATCGACCTAGGATCATGCAAGTTTATTGTTATCAAACCAAACGGGTGTAACTTGTTCTTTTGAAAAGAAATAAGTGTTTGAACTAAATCATATCCATGTTCACTGAACACCAGGTTAAATAAATATTTTGCAGTGTATGATTATCAACTCCGTTGAGCAAAACTAAAATGATAGATTTATCCCTGATCACTTTTGGAATTTGTGTATAACGCTGTGTAACATAAATAATATCTGTATTTTTATGTCTACCTCTAGAAAATATCCTAGCTGGATTTGTCAAGCATCATATTATAGTACTAAATAATGAATACTTCCATCCAGATTATATACAGGTGGCGCTTCATCAACATCAGTAATAAAATCGATGACGTCCTGTCTTCATTTAACGATTTTGCATTTTCATTAAAATCTTTAAGTAATACATAGTATCTCTGATCGTCCACTGATGGCTTTATCAAATACAATTTGTCCCACTTTAGCCATCTCATTAACAGATTAAGTAGTAATAGCGTCTTGCCACTTCCGGACGGACCTATTATTATTATTCTAATGAAGTTCGTTAGCGATGGGTGATGCTTGACTTGCTCCTGTTTTCGTGCTGCAGAAAAATCAAGTATTTCCATATGATAAATAATATTAATTTACATTGTGTTCGATGCAGAACAGCCACGCTCACCAATGGATTAACAAAAATAATAATAAATAAAACGCGCGAACTTACAGGTAAGTGTGACACAAAAAAATATATATATTTTTTTCTAGTATAAAGACAGGAGGGGATATTACTGCTTCTTTGGGAAAATTACAAGGACTTCAGTGGGTAATGTATCCTGGGAAAATAAAACATCAGCATACAATTATTATTGTGCATTAACTCGTTTAGATATCCGTGTTGAAAACCAGTCAACCCAGGCCCGGTAGATATACCGTAAATGTGATCGATCAAGCATGTTACATTCATGATACTGCTTATCGAGATAAAGGTTTGCAACAGCGACATCTCGCCAATATAAATTAATTCATGCAATAAATGATATAAAAGATAAATCAATTAGAGAAAAATTAGTTTTTTATTTGGATACCAGTATGAAAAGGAAATAATTTATACAGATACAAGATCTCGCGAATGGGTATAAAGATTACCAAGTGTGATAGCTGCGCTAAATAATGAAATTACTCGTGCAACTTCCATCAAATAGTCTAATGCAAACACAAAGATTTTTATACCAATTCGCCGATGTGAATCTTCCCCTCAACCAGTATTATGTAATGTAGCTGTAGGGTATTTATATGAACCTGGTGAATAGGAAGGTGGTAAAAAAGAGCAACTGATTCTATCTGGAGTGTGACACAATATTTCCAGCGTGGTTATATCAACTGTCAGACCCGACATCTACATACTGGATTCAACTGCTCCTCAACGTGAATTTGTACGTCAACATTCACAAGTAATTCCCGAAGACACTCAATTACCACCGCGTTCAAATTTGTAAACTAGCGCCTGGGCGACCAGCGCCCGACGTCGGTTACATTCATGACAGGTCAACATCACATTATCACGTGTATGGATAACAATATTAATTCTGTCCACGGTAAATTGTCTTGGATTATTGCTCGAATATTTCAAAAGCATGTCACAGTTACAAATTACATAACGATTATTCTGTCGTTATTTTAGCGTCATAATAAATTTGACATCCATATAAAAAATACGATTATTTTTTTTACATCGTTTGCAACCAAATAGTTATTTTTATTATTACGCCAACAAGTTCGTTGTCACTAATAGTTTGATTATTATTTTCGGTGGAGACTGACTACTCTGTGTACTTCAGATATTCTTCTGACTCTAGATACTGCTAGATAGACTAATTGACCATTCTATCATGTCGATAATCCAGTCATTAGAATCTATAATAGTTTTTGCGACGAGTCGATTGTTATGACATATCGTGATTTCCACAGTGAGTTATTCATATTCAAAGCGCTCTCAACAACCTCAGCATTTACTAGAACAATATCATTCAATAAAATATTTTGTTTTTCATTTCCCTAGGAATTTCAACTTCAATATTCTGTCGTCGAGCATCCCCAGCACGATAGCACAGCGGCACAGGTAACATTGGAAATCTTTCCTTGTGTAATATAAATAATATCTCTTGCTATTGATCACGAACTATCTTTCTACTCGCAACTATCAAATCATTTTGTGTCCATAAATTCCAAAAAATATTTACCGGAGTTTCTGGAATTATTTCACGCATTATTTCACATTGTATTTTATCTGTAGACTGGTTAATCTTTCAAATATGTCAGGGATTCATCAACATATATATGATCATCGCTTATCAAGTCATAAAAATCCACAAATTTTAACCACTTATGCGGAGATTGTCCAACAAAGGCGGTGGTTGACCATGATCGCTGCACATAATTATCGCAGTATTTGTCGTTAAAAACCAATCGATACACGTTTTAATGTTCCCAACGGTACCGTACTAATCTCATCCCAAATGATGATTTTGGGAATATATTTCTCGTCCATTATCTCAGGTGTTCATGCGTCTCCTCACCATCTGAATAAGCTATAATTAAATTTGAGACTTTACTCCACGTTGTTTTGTTTCCCTATGCGTTGGCGTCAACACGATCATGTCGACAGAGTTTGAATAACTTCGCCGAAATATTTCAATAGTGCGCGTTGTTTTACAAGAACCTCCAGGTCCGCTGAGATAAATGGATTTATGTCTGGCCACGGGATCAAATACACATGGTGATGTTGATCCTGGTATTTGATTGTCATTACCGTAATTATTTGATATCAAAGTTGGCCGTTTCAGAACAATCGTGTATACTTCCTTGTGTCCTTCACCAAGATGACCATTCGCAGATATCTAGTAACGGTCTTACCAAATCTAAATATTTTTATTTATATAAAACGAATTCGTAGCAACTCTGACAGCGTAAAAAGGAAATCAATTTATCATCAATAATAAATTTATAGAAACGTAAGCGAGCATAGATCTTCAATGAGTAAATGGTGGTGACTCACCGTCAATATAACTCACGATTGTACCAAGCTTGTTTCTATCCGACAAACAAGCATAATTTCTACTTAAGAATGATGCTTTGTTCGCTATATCAGTGATTATAAAATCCAATTCAGCATCATCCTTAATTCTTGTACAATATAGTTTATTATCATACAATCCACCTTGAGTAAATTTACCAATTATTTTTCTACCGAGATCTTTTTTGCAACTATTTTATCACATCTTCCCAATTTTAATCTCCTGACTCTCTCAGGGGCGAATGTTTCTGTTGTACCTAACTTGTTTCTACGAATGATTTGATATGATAGCTTAACTTACATTCAGCGACTTTTAAGATTCAGCATCAAGTTTGTGTCATAATAGCACCGATGGAATCAATATTTGTCTGAAATTTCTACCAAACCAAGCATAAACGATTCGGTGAAAATTGTTACAAAACTTAAATGATTTTACGCAAGCGAATCCGGTTAAATCAAAATCGGTCAGTGCTCCATTTATCGCAACACTTGTCATCTCGTGTGTGGGGTGACCAAATCGCTAAAAGTATTTAGAACAGTAACCGTATCCAAAAAACCTCCCAGGATAACAAACAACCATATTAATGGATATAACGCTACGATAATAATATCTGGAATTCCTTAATTCGCCATGTCCATATTCGACACAACGTTATTGAACATCTTCAAAGAATTCTGATCGTGTCGGCGACCATGAATGTTTCTTCTGAAAAAAATTAGCCCCAACTGATGGAACTGTAAAATAATTATTTAGCAATTATTCATTAACTTCGTTACCGACTTCAACATCAGGATTATATTGATGCCAAAGGCGTTGTGCAAGATTCATGTTTTTTTGGAGTGATTCTCTGCGATAAACCTCTCGCTCAGGTTTTCAAATTGATCGTAATATGCGGATTCTGGTTTCTGAAATAACCAACCAGATACAGGATAATTGTTACTGACATCAATCATATTGTCAAATTTAAAATCGTTATAAAATTTAACTTTTCTATATCGTGGAAATATTATTACAGCATCAGTCCATGCATGTGTATTAAGTTTCGATGATAGTTACTGGAGCTCCTCTTAATGAGTATTTTCACTTATGCACGGTCATTGTTTTACTGTTATTAGAAATTTTCATCTCTTTTCTAGCTTAGCAAAGTCACTGATAGATAATACGGTATCTATAATTGTTTCTGCCCACTCGTTCATTTTTAAACGTTTTTGATCAGTTAAAACGTTTACGCTTATTGCTTTTGAATGTGCAATTACTCGCTCAGATCTTAAGTTTAGTCTGACAATTTCATTGGCTTGAGATCCCAAACGCTAGGATTATCATTAAGTGGATATATATAGCATAGACAAAGACATTAAGTGGATACGCGCGCTCATAGTACGGTTTATCAATACCGGTCAGTGTAACAAGATAACCGAGTTTGGGACTTTCGGATTGAAAACACCATTGATGGGAACGCAATACAAAAATGTTTAATGTTATATGGAGGTATGAAATGAAATATTATAGACACGTGCTTGCACTGGGTCCCAATATGAGACTAATTATCATAAGCACGATCTTAAAATGCAACGAATATGATACCAAGACAAATGAAAAACGATCCACGGTATATCACAAACAGAAATGTGATCGTAAAATACGAATAATGTTATGTTCAAAATGACGAATTGATATAATGGCTAAAGTATGATTGTTCGTTCAAAAATAACGAATTGCAAGTTTTAAAACGAATAATGGTTTGTCCATTATAACGTCTTGATAGTTCTACAAACAAACGAGATTTCGCTCAAACTAGCGAAGTGATAGTTTTTACTCACGATAGCAAAAACACTGGATATTCCAAAAACCCTGCATTAGCCCACGGCTAAAATATATCTGGAGCAATGTAGACACTCCCTGAACTCTTCGCTTCTAATTCCAAGCAAAGATTTGTAGTCACCGGCCACCACTGATTCTTGGGTTAGTCTATCAGCGTCCACCACGTTGGCCCGCCACGCTTGATCAACCTCAACCCGACTAGCAACGTTGAAATATTCGAAGCACTCGAATACACAAGCTCAGCACCCGTCAGCACTGCACACGTAGCTGTACATTGCTGTACGGCACGACACAGCAGCACAACACAGCATACGCCCTTACAATACAGACAGCTGCACACGACACAAGCTGCTGCACCCGGCACAAACGGCTGCACACTGCACCAACACAAACACGGCTGAACCCGGTACAAACACAAACACAGACAGCTGAAAATATATCCGATATTGTGTACTACTCATGGCACTAGTATATACGGTAGTACACAACGACGGTATATACGGTAAGTCATATACATTCTCAGTCTTGCCTTTTAAAACTACAATTAACAGGTTAAGTTGGCGGGTTATAGGATTCGTGCTGCATTAAACGGAATTTCGTAGAATTCTTGCCAAATCACAGATACGAATAAAACATTATCATTTACTAAGAAGCATTTACTAAATTTGTCGAAGCGACATAACTGCGGGATTAATAATGGTAATACAATAGACAACTTTCAAGGCATATTAACGAATAAATTACTTGCCTCTATAGCTGGAGATTTAGGTCTCAGTAGACCTCCGATTGAGAGAACGGTCAGTAATGTAATATTTTCATTCCAGTTTGAAGCATATATACACAGGCAATGTAACTCAACATCGACTGTGTAATTAATGTATTCGGTTTTTCCAGCCTGAAGCACTTCGCACGTGCCGAGCAAGGAAGAACCGAACTCACTATTTCGAAATGTAGAATATACATTGATCACCCTCGGGTATCATTGCACACTAAAAGCGAAACCGGAGTACGTTTACTTAATAAAGAAAAAAAATTTATACAATTCAGTGACAGTCAGCATACCTGGCTTGTATTTAAGATTTAATGTAACTGTATTATTTCCAGTAGAGTGTATAGGCTCACGACTATCACGAATAATCTAAGTGTCATCGTCAGTCTGCACAATACTATTTACTAGAATAATATCTTTCTGCGCGTCAAAGTAGTTAATAAATGTTTTACCTCGTTCGTCACTCATTCTATCATCTACAGCATTACTATTGTATTTAGATGAGTGCCTAAACTAAAATATCTTCTTTATTAATAAAAGATATTATGGTACAAATTATTAATGATAATTATGAAAAGAATTATAAATAAATCTAAAACCTGAAAGATATCGACATGTATTGAATCGCATGGTTTACATACCATACTTCAAAATTTTAAAATCAAAATTTTGTAAAAAAAAATAATACACGAAGCAGATTCGCTTGGAAAAATGTAGACATAAAATTCTTTAACTTTAGGTCTATTGGTCACTCAGATGACGGTAATTCTAGAGGAACCACACCAATAAACATTACTAACACAGACCTCTGACCTTAACTGTGCTACAGTGTTTTAACAAAACAGAAATGGAAGTAATATATAAAATTACAGACCTTATTCAGAATCAGAAGTAATTTCTGTGACCGTGACATTGGTTCGTTGATACAGGGTCACTTTGCAAGGATTGTTTCGTTGATATGATGTCTGTTTGGTGCTTAATGTACGTTTTCGTACATATTTATAATAATATGTCACCAGTGACATCTACGACGAATATATAGTTGTATATTACATTATTATATATTACAAATACTTGTAATGTTATCCAACCTGATTTTAAATCGTAAAAAAATAATTATAATCATGAAGCAAAATAATATTTTCGGAAACTACGTGTGCGGTGACTAGCTCACGTACATACAAATTCATATTCAGATTTTCGAACGTAAAGCCGAGCAAGTGTCTATTTTGGTCAGTAGGTCTGAAATTTATCTATGATAAGAAACGATTGTGACAGATGAACAACATAGATTGGTTCAGATACAATCAAATAACATGGAGTTACTTGAGGAGTGAACGATACAATGAAATAACCTGGATGGACTTGAGGAGGGAACGAATAGAGAATGTATCCTCGTTCGATATTTCCACCGTCGGCAACGCCACTGTCATTGTATTTAGCATTTTCAACTTGATAAATACGTCACACACGAAATTCATAGCTATCATTGATGTGATGTTTACGATACCCGGTGAAACGTGACGGCCTTCGTTATAAGAATTATAATTGTGTCGTAGAATGCTTCTTGGTGATGTTTTTTCTCAATGTCCTAAGGATTTTTATAAAATTTTCCCTAACAAGATTAATAATTAACTGTTTTAATTCGCCGATATTGTCTAGTATATTTTTCTTCGTGAACCTTATTAATTGCATCTTCAACATTTTTTGGGTCTTCAAGTTGTTTATACGCATTTTTGGTTAAAATATATTTAACATATTCAAAATCAATTAACATCAAATTCACATGCTGAATTATTTATACGTATTTTCTTAAATCATCGCTGTAATAATGTATCATATCAATAATTACTTTTTTTTAGATTGGTAACCATCCGGTTAAATTCATCTATGATAATTAGGATTGTAACATGCTAAAAAAAACCGTCTTCACTTTGATCAGGAAATTATGGACCAAGGATAATTATTTCGGTAATCTGGAATTTTGATGAATTTTCGATTATCTATGAAATCCTCTTCTTGGCGTGGTTGTGACTGACCTTGCAAAACCTGGCCATCCAAATCGAAGACTGATAAATATATACAGCATAATCTGCTGCAAATATTTCAATCGCAGTTGACAGCGTTGTCTCGTGGACGGTAATAGCGATTTTTGGATACTATTCATGTGATGAATTTAATCCTGCGATGGAATTCTTCGTTGATCTGTTCAATTTGATAACTGCCCGTTAAATTACTGACTATTTGCCAGCCTGGAGTTATATCGGGTTTTCTTTTAATTGCAAACACCAACGAATTATTTGGTTGTAGTCCACCAAACGATGCTGACCTAATGTTGGAAAAACTGTAATAAAACCATAATTGAGCCATACCTATCTTGGATACTGCTAATGCAGTTGGAAAATTGATACCGAATTCAGGCGATATCGAACTCACGGATATCAATTTGATTTTTACCGGAGCAGTATTACAGCGAGTTGTTGTAATAATTGCTGCGATCGCTGATCCGGTGACGCAGTCACTAACGATGTCACTGAGGATATCATTATTATACTATCATTGTTTTAAATCATCGACGGTTCTGAAACGCTCGACTGCGTCACTGAAGTTATCGCTGACGACAACATCGTTGAATACTTCATTTTATATCTTTGTTTCGATACAGAATTGTTCGTCGAATAGATTTCCATCATTAAGAGACGAAGAAATCATCGATTCCATTCTAGAATATGCGATCGTTGCTGAATGTTTTTTGCATCATATATTCGTTAAGTTTTTTATTCATGTCCGTATTTATCTTCTTTGCGATTATGTTAAATATTTCAGCAATCGACGTTCACGATGAAACAATGATACAACGATCAGGCCCGTCATCGGAGCTATCGATGCTAATATTACACCGGTTTCAGCGACGACAGCGTAAAAGGAATAAACGACAGCATCAGCGGCGGTTGATCGTCTACGATATTTCCTTATTTTTGCTTATAATAATCGATGATAATTTTTAATTTCTTTTGCGATATCGTTACTTGATCGTATATGTATTGCTGAACGTCTAACACTATGCCTTATTTGATGTCTAACAAAATGGAGGTGTTTCATCTACAATTCCAGATACCACCAGTAAGACGGCGTTGTTAATTTTTTTAACGGCTGGTTGCAGCATAAACGCATCTTTATTTAAGACTTTAGCCACGGATTCAGAAAGAAATCGTCGGTCGAATGACGCCAGGGATATGTAATAAAAATTATGAATATTGTTGAGCTAAACACGGCCCCCCAATACAAGCCCGTGACCTCCGCGTAATGTTTGATAGAGGCTTTTGCTGTGTCATCGTTGATGACTTTGATGATACTGTGTACAGAATAGTGTTAGCTCGTCCTTGAGGAATCTTAATCTGACTGGTTTCTTGAACGATATTAGTAATTCCACTGATAATATTGTTGATTTTAGCAATTACGTCGATGAGACTAATATTTAATGCTTACGTTTGGTTGACTTCCAAAAATTCATTAATGGTTCTGTTCACGTTTCTGCGAAAATTCAGAATCGTTTGTAAGTGAAATGTAAAATCAGTTTTGAGTGTGGTCATTCTGTCATTGATGGTATCTAGCGAAGTTTTGGCAGAAATTTCTTTTTGATCGATATATTTATTCGTTGCTGTGTCGTTACTATCTGTCGGCTATCTTATATTGGTAATTTTATTAATATTAATGTTGAGAATGCCGCGCATGGTCTCACCGGTTTTTAACACTTGCTTACCTATGTTATAATTGGTCGACACCGAAGCAATTATACTAGGAACAAGTTTACCTTCTTTGTCATGCACAGCAATAAGACCTTTTCATGATTATAGATTGCGAATAATTATATCGTTGATAGAAATATTAATCGCCTTCAATTTTTATCACGGTTTTGAAATATAACAAGTTCGTTTGGGTAAACTTTAGCAAGATTGTGCATGTCAGATATTTCTTCGTTTATCTGCTGTGTAACTCGCGGAAGTGGAAGTAAATCTTGGGATGGTTCTTTTCCGAACTCTGCTAGGGGTTTGGTTTTAGCAGATCATCCGTAAATATCCATATTGTTTTTGTGCCTTTACTCGAAAGATAAAACCCTAACAAAATCACCGAGTCCATCTCCATAAAATGTACCGTATACAGGTAATCTTGAATTTACCACCCTGGTCATATCTAGTAAACGTTGAGCAATGTGTCTAATCATATATTACAATGATTATTTAACTGTTTAAACGCTATGATAGTCATCGATAATTTCATTGACGTGAGACAGATACATGTCAACGTCCATGATGTCACCGATAAATAATCGTTGACAAATAGATGTGAGTTCATTGATGATTTTAGGAGAAGTATTACCAGCTCGTTTTCCGCCAAACAAAAGTTCTAATAGGTCTACGTCAGCTAAAACATTGTCTGGGCGAGTAACTAATCCACTTCCGTTTTATTTACCAAACGGGAATGTAAAAGAACTAAAAAGACTTCTTGGCTGGTATTCTGGATCTGGGTCTACAGATCCTTATCTCAAGTTCACTACATATTTTTAAACTCACCAAAATCATTTATATCTTCGATATTTTAGATACGTCTGGAAACTAGATAAACGCCAGTAATCCTATCATCAGGATTAAACTTTTTAACGTATTTAGATTTAAAATATTTTGTTCGTTTGTCGTAATCTGATGAAATATACAATGAACTGGATGAGTTTCTGATAGCGTCAGCGCCTGAAATGCTAAAAAAATCATCATCTGGTATTTATGAGTGTTATGGCTGTTGTGATTTAACTTTTTGTGGAGCCGATTTTTTTTTCCTATAGCTTCTTTGTAATTAATGTATCTCGTGTTTTGTTTAGTTTGAATTCATCAACATTAAAACGTAATTGAAAAATCCAGTTATTCCATGTTTTACGATTTTGGACTTCGTTAGCGTTATCGGGTTTTATAAAGTGTTTTCGATCATCAAATCATAAGCAAATACAGCTAATTCATTTTCATTATAATCTGCGATTACGTCAATGATATTCTTAAATTTATCATATAATTCAATTCTGACAACGTCAGCTCTATCCTGAGGTTGATCATAAGCGGCGTCATCCTTAGTTCTATCAATAATGACGGTGATAACACTTCCGTCGCTGGCAATATGATCGCCTTTATCAACGATAACTTCTGAAAGTTTCTCGGGAAGTTTTCGCATAATTATTTTCGTGTATTTTTAGTTCGCTCCTCTATTTTTTTAGTTTCTTTTGCCGTCTCCGCCGACACAGGGAAGATATCGGCCATGATTTTGTTATAGGCTTAAATAATTGCTCCGCAAATTCCTCATGTGTTTGTTGGCGCTCTTGTAATTTTTGTCTGACAGAATTACAGACAGGTAGATATTTCTTAATTGCTTCAAGTCGCTATCCAGCTAGCCTCGCTGAGTGAGCTTCACCGATCATTATTGATAACGCAATGGTTCAATTACAACATCAGAGAGGGTGCGACTAACAAAAATAACTGCCACGCAAAAGGAACCAAGTAGCGATGAAATACAAAATGTATTTGTCGAAGTAACCAACCCAAACTAACCCCGCCGGGTCGCCGATGTAACATAGTCGACCCGGCGATTTAGGAGCTAAGGTTTAACATTCCTGACTTACAGATTTCACTGTCGTACAAGACTTTAGTTTTCAAAAGGACTTGCTCCAAACTTGGTATGTTCAGCCTCTCTGCTAATTAAGATTAATACTTGTTCACTTATATTTTTAACATTTTAAAATCTCTGCAACAGTACTATAATACATAATAAAAAATCACTAATTCCCTTAAATCTCATGAATCATCACTGTGAATGCTGTGTAATTTTCTCTGCAAACAAAAATCGCATCACCATTTCCTCCAAAGAAACTCGGCCATCTAACACCTGCCATTCCTCTATAGTATGTATAGCTTAATTACCATGATTATATTAAAAGAAGGAATACAACAAAATATACCATGCAGTATATATGCCCCTAAAGACCTATTTCAGAGAATATATTCAATTCAGTAAACAGTGTTACATTTTTTAAGACAAACCTAATGAAATAGAGGGGACATAAAACGTGTGAAAAACAGTTGCCACATGTAAGGTAACTTGTGACTTCAGACTTTAACTATCAAAATGAAGTCCTAGCATCGTAGGTTACAACAAAAAATATGGCATCGATTATTTGTCAGTCAATTGCTGGTGCTTATATACACACTGTTGTAAAGTGGTTTCTTGGAAGTATGTCTGAAGGCCAGTCCTTTTCACAAGGTTGATACAAGGATAACGATTAACAGTCATTTAGTCACACTGGATTTATTGCTTGTGTATTTAACTCAAAACTTCAGATATTTTGCAGTTTAGCCACGGCTTACCAAAATACATGAAAGGAGCTTGTAATATCGGATAGTAAGGCGTATCACAGCGAGAAATGGTGCGTCCCATTGGCCCTCGCACATTGGGGAAAGGGGTGGAGTCAATGTTAAACGGACTTTATACGTGACCTTTCTTTTAATTGCTACAATTTAATATGATATGTTTGTATCGGTTCCAATCATTACATATTACCGTTTATTATAATACATGTAACAGGCATAGACTGAAAAAGGTTTGTAGTCTTTAAAAAATTTATTTGGTAATACTACTGAAAATTTTCTTTCCTCAAAAGTCGATCGTGTCAGACGTTTGGAATCTGATTTTTATTAATGCTTCAATTTGATTAAAATCAGATCTGAATTTCACCTGAACAGTGGTGATTTGATTTTGGATTGTGCATTGTTAGGGCAACAGAGTGATCAAAACTTCCTCAGGCAAATTACATTTTTTCGACAAGCCCGACGAGCACCTCAATTTGAATACTGGATGGGCCAGAACTAAAAATATAGGAGCCAAGGATGTGGCGGTATTGATTTAGTTTACGCGCTGATAGGGTTTTAACGCAATATTTTAGCACAAGATATCCTATCCATGATGGCCAATATAACTGGTGAAGGAAGAACCCTGGAAAACACTAAGAAACATCGACCCACGAGAAGCCACTGGCAAGCTTTCTCGCTTTATCACGTTAGCCGATCCTGAGACACGAACCGGTGTAGATAAATGAATAAATGTGAGAATTTATTGCTATATTGTTTGTTCACTTACTCCGAATTCCGCTTATTTTCATAAATCAAAAGTTTAACACTTTTCCCAGGATTTAACATATCCAACGCTATGTCTGGAATAGCGCCAACGTTTAGTCCAGGCCTAGCATTTGCATAACAGAGCTGCCATTTATTGCAGGTTCCCTCTCGTAACATTCCTTTGAAAAATGTTATGAGCACAGATTGCTGTACGGTGTTCCTTTCAATCCGAATTGCTTGCAATAAATTATCCATATTTTCTATATATCTATATTTTTTGGAAAACAAAACAATGTTGTCCACAGCCTTTACTTAATTGCTATTACAACCGCAAACTGTCACAGGCGGGACTGGCCATAGCGGACCGAGTTCCCCATTAGGTGGAACATCGTCAAGTGATAGCCAATGGTTGTCCCGAAAGGTGCTAATTAAACCACTGCACATAAAATAAGGCCTTATGAAACAATATGTCAGACCACTATCTAAGGTGTCGGCAAACTTCAAGTACCTTCAAGACTTAATACCTAAACTGTCCAAGGCAAAGCAGATGAAAATGTTTTTAGTATTTCCATGTTAAAACATACAAATATCAAAAAAGAAGAAAACAAAACATGGATGTAAGTAAATAAGGATGAATCAGTCAGAATACATTATGCAATGTAAACCGACTGTGCGTGTAGTTGTAGACTGAAAGTGTAATTGCGTTATCTTTGGTAGAAAGCCAATTATCAGAGTGACTAGCAGTATTTTGCATATAATATTACGTAACGGCCAGAAAGAGTGAATACAACAAGCTTTACAAATTTAATAATGATTTTATTTTCATAGAACTCATAAAATAATGTAAATAATTTAGGTAAGACTTACTGTTTACAGAAATGATCCAAAAATTTTGTTCAAAAATAAAAATATAAGTCCTGTAAAGAGTTCTAAGCACAGTCTGAAAGTGTATGATGTTCCGGTCCAAAATGGCGGTTGACCACGTCAGACGAAGGCTAACAGCAAATTCCAGAATTTACACAATAAACAAAGTATGTGTAGTCCAGTTCCAATATTCGGGGGACAATGTCCAAATACGTAATGTTGTTCTCTAGGGAAAAGTTCCTCTAACACGGCATTTTATTTTACGTAGACATACGGGCAACTTCTGGCACAACAAATACCTTTCTAAGGATATGAGAAGTCTGTCTGTGACTGTGTATGAATTACAAAATCTCAAGCGTATATATGAAAGCTAATGCTTTGTTTGAATTGCACGCGCACGAAGTCGCATGCAATTTTGTAGTACTTCTAGACATTCAGGAAAGCCTGACCCAGTATCAACCAATGTTTTCGTGGCTATTTCTGAATGTTTATTTGTAATGAATTTGTCATCATACACAGCACGTGCCAACACGAATCACATCTACGACTCAAGTAAACACTTATCAAAAACATGTTAGACGATATTAATATAATGAATAAAATAAAATACAAAGATTTATACAGAATTGATTTCGTTAACAAATACTTTATCTCCAGAGTCGTAACAATATAATTACGTTATCTTTTGTAGAGAGCCTAAGATCAGAATCATCACCAGTCTCATGGAGATACTATTCTATTTTGTTATCAATGGACGAAGTATTATTCAGTGAATATCTGGTACAAACAACAGCAGTTTTATAGTTTGCAAATGCTTTGAAGGATTATTAATTAATGGACTGGAAGACACAATCTTTGAAACATGAGTCAACTAAATGAACGACTGGGTCTAGTTATTTGATTTGGTTGTTAGTTACAAAGTCATGAACAGTTTGAAACCAAACAAAACACATAAATTAGGATCCTGAGTTACTAAATCACTTTATATTATTTGCATGCACTACCATGCACTACCATGTGACTTTCTGTTCTCAGCGTGTTTTTATATAGAAACATCTCTGTTACATCCTTTTCAACTCTCGATGGAGACAAAACAGAAGTAACACCATATCTTTGTCAAAATAGACACACTCGGCATTTGAAATACACTGTATGCTAAGGGGTAAAATAACTAATACACATGTCATCTTTCGACTTTATTTAATCAGATAAGTCAGGAACAAAGATTATATTTAAGAGTTGGAGATGCATGCAAAATATACAATTATTAGCAACGCAATATGTGTAATAGCGACGGAAGTAATGGTATAGCGGTCATCGAGACAAGTGTTGTTGGGCAAGATATATTGTCAGAATAGCCTTGATGTAGTTTGTTATTCTAGTCCCCATTCTTTAGTGCAATAGTAAATCTTTCGTCCATGAAGGGGTTGAAGAGGGCGGAAGTAGTCCCATAAATGTCTGATTTCTTCGTTGTCACCGTTCAGATGGAAACCGTGTCTGAATGAACTTAACTGAAAAGAACGGTATGCGAACATAGTATAAACCTTATTAGAGAATCATCGTCATATAAATGTACTCAAATATCTTGCTGAAAGTTAACATCTAAACCAAACTTCCTTTATAATATCTGCCATATTGTGTTCTACATATTTCCTTGACAGATGGAGCAATGCTCAACATGCACCTATTTTATATGTGTAAACATCAGTCCATTCATGCATGAATGCAAATATATATATATATATATATATATATATATATATATATATATATATATATATATATATATATATACATATATATATATATATATATATATATATATATATATATATATATATATATATATATATATATATATATATATATTTTTATATATATATATATATACACAGATATATATATATATTTATACACACATATAGATATATATATATATATATATATACATATATATATACATATATACATATATACATATATAATTACATATTTCCACACATATACACATATATATATATATATATATAAATATATATATATATATATATATATATATATATATATATATATATATATATATATATATGTATATATACATATATATGTATATATATATATGTGTGTGTGTGTGTGTTTGTGTGTATGTACATTCATACACAGATTCATCCATCCTCACATTGGTTTGTATTTTGTTTGTGTTGTTGTCTCTTCACATGCATTTTACTTCACATGGTTTGATAATTTGATTCAAAAAGTGATGCGTCTGTAGCAAATATTGCAGAACATATGATATGCAAATTTTCCAAAAGAATAAGGTGTATGCTCTGGTTTACTTTTGTGGTGACAATTAAAATATAAAAACACTTATGTCAAGAAATTTACTCTCAAAAATTAAGAACAAAATAAGCAAAATTAATTTTTATAGCATTTCTTTAGGCTGCGTTTGATAGTTTACCTGTTGTTTAGAAATCTCTATCGTTTCGTAAAATATGAACCAGATGACACTCTCGTAACATGGGGGTGTGGTTAGGCTACCATTGTAACGGCAATATCTATCCAAATTTTATAATAGAAGTTCATGCATGTCAATTGTCTGCATTTGTATATGTTCTGTAAAGCGAAATATGTAGTATTTCAGTATTAGTGGTTAGAATGATAATATGTAGCTTTCGTTTAATAGCAGATGGACTCAATGGATATGAATAACGACCATATATCAACCGAGTGCTCTGACCGTGTAATGAACCAAACATTCCAATCCATAAAACAATAACTAGCATTAAACGAACTTTACGATAAAAGGTCGAAAGCCTAAGACCGTTTCGACTGGTCGATAAATCTCCACAAGTCTGGTAGTTAACCAAGTCTCATAATGTATATCTTTTCAAAAGTTTCTGCCTTTGCTTTAAACCACAGCTCAATATTTCAAAGCAAGCAGGGGTTAATGAGAGAAGAAAAGAATCCAGAAAAAATATGTTCTGATAGTGTCTCTGATGAACTACATGATTAATGCAAAACATAAATTACAGGAAAATTAAAGTCTAAGTATTACATTGCTTAAGAGGGGATATTTTAAAATGGCTACGACTAAATATTTCGTTGTCAAATACAGATATTAAGAATTGAGTAAGACTAGTAGTTATAGAGGTCAAGGGAGATTTAATATTATGCAGACCACTATTTTGATTCATATAAAATTTAATCTTTTGGGATTCCATAGCGTAGGGATAAAAGTATGTTTTAGTCACAATGAAGTCTTGTGAGAAATGTACATTACCTTTAAGGTGTCATGGAACCATAAGAAAATCCAGGTTAAAAGATGTCGATGTACTATACGACCCGCTGAAAATTGAACATGAAATGGTGCGATATATGACCTATTATGAATATATAGGGGCCTAGGTGAATTAACGGATGGAACGGAATGAAGCACTCTGAAAAATGTAACATGAGTTATAACACTATAGGACCTTATAAAACTACAGACTGGATGCAACAATTTGGCACTCATCGAGAAGAAATGTAGACATGTGGGAATTTAACTTTACCTATGCGATTGAGTGGTCACGTTTGGAGATTAACCATGACTGGTTACACTATTAGGTCCTTTGTAAATTTAACATTAAGGCACAATTACAGACAACAGTTAAAGATCTAATAAATATTCGTTCAACTGCTCAGCATTGTCATATTTCTTCGTTAACAATGTTTCAAGTTATACATTAGCCGTAATGTTTATATTTCTTAAGTACTGAAGGAAAGTTACATATCTTTATTTGTCCTTTAGACTGCCCTTTCCTTCACGAAAAAACAAAATAATATTTGTATTCATAGATTGGAAAAATGGGAATAAGCATCGCTCACGGCCAAGAAAAAACAGCAGCAATCTAATTAAACAATCTATGTAATTTAGTACTGGAATGGAACATGATCGGAAGCCTCGCAAATACGCCCCTAATTAGAGACAACATCCATGCATACAAACAAATGTTTATTTGCAAAACCAACTAAGTGACAATCTTTATATCTATGCAAAAATTTCCGTCATATCAGTATACACCTTTAGATGTAATTTATCCTATCACATAATTGTCTACGTTTAGATGCAAAAAACCCTGTCACACTTGTGTTCTCCATTAGATGCATATAATCCTATTACACTAGTGTGCACCTTTTGGATGCTTATAATATTGTCACACTTGCGTGCACCTTTAGATGCATTATCTGTGATTGGTATATGTTTTGTCTTCCTCAAAGCATTATATAATATATGGTGACGGTCGTTAATTCTCTTTTGTTAGTAGGTTTCGCTTTCTTGCTCGCAATGTTGTAAACTTACACATTCATAAAACGATTAAAAATAATTAAATATTAGTTTCCTTAGAAAGATATATCTAAATTAAAACGTGTCTCCTCCATTGTTGCTGTGATTTGAAGGTAATTCTTGCATTTCCTAATACAAAAATGCAATGAAGAGGGAACAAACGCCCAAATAATGGTTCATTCTTTTCAAAGACAGAGTCACACATTGGGAAGTTTAGTTTGACCTCTTTTCATATAAATATACAATTAATCGTTCAAACGTAAGCTAGATAAGATATTGTCATGCAATCGCACATGCAAGTTGTTTTTACATACAAGTTGAAGGAGGGTATATTTTCTTTATTACAAACACAAAACCCATTGTGTATGATAACTGTCAGTGTTCCATATGCAAGTTGATTTGATATAACTTTTTCCACATCCTACCAGTCTTTTCTTCATGCAAAAACCCAATTCATAAGTACAAATGGAAAAGGATGGAACAGAAACTACGTTTGGTACCAACAAATAATCATGATATTTCTGTTTACATGTCGACCTTTACATATAGAAATAGAATTATGTGCTTACATATCTTGCATACTAGTTGTTGTTTGTTTAAGGTTGAGGGCCATTTCAAAGCGCAAAATAGACTATGCATGACGGCCAGTATAACTGGTGGAAGAAGAACCCGGGAAAAATGTTGCTATGAATAACCGATCTACGGTAAGCTATAGGCAAGTTTTCTCACATGAATACATCGGGCGAACGTGAAACTTAAACCCGCGCAGACAGATAGTGAATGATGTAGACCAATTTGGCACCTGGATACAATCACATAAGTGCACAAAGACATGAGTTGCCTGATATACTGTTTCCTCAAAGAAACATACAGATACGCACATGGATATAGTTCGCAAGCGTTAGAAAAGCCAACGTTATTGTACCTGTTCTTAGAGATTGGTTAGAAACAGACACAATTGTTGACAGTATCCTCCTTAGAATCATTTACAATAATTGATAATTATTCCTTTTTGCCAGGGTATATGCGCAAATATTTATCAGACTGGTAAAGATACACAACATTGTCCGTCATTCCATGGTAAATGCTTTTCTCTTGTTTAATATCAGGATCATCAAAAATATTATTTTCCTTCTTTAGGTGTCAGGCTTTCTTTACCATATTTTCTGAAACAGTGAATGCCTGGATGGATCGCTCATTTGTGCAGATTTCTAGCTTAGTGTCAGTAACTTAATCGGAACGTGTCAAGTGGAAACTTTTAAGTTAACTTTTGAAAAATCAATCGGCCTATCTAGGTCGCTGTTAGGATCACTTTGATCTTCTATAGACAGCAGGTTTGTCGTTTCCATTCCTAATTGTTGCCACAATTTTCCTCAATTGCTGTATGTTGCTGATTTAGATTCCTTTTTCTGTTTGATAATAGATCTCACTTATGTATTCACCGTCTTGAAAGGAGTGCAATCAAGTGATCATTCATATTTCCTCTGTATGATATTCTTCATCAGGAATTTTTATTCATTGATAACTTTCCATTTCATATTCTTTTTTTTTACAACATTGAAGGTACATTTTGTGTTCAGGCATTAAGTATATCAAGCGGGCCGTTATCGTATCAACAACACTAACCGACAAAACAAAAAGTGAAATGACTTTTTTACTTGATACTTTTATTTCAACTTAGTTATTTGATATTCTGGCTCTTCAAACGTTTGCACATTTACAACAACGAGTAATTGAATCATAAATTCATTGGCTAATTATTGCAGACAATATATAAATTTAAAATAAATTTCACACTGGGAAAACGTAAATGGGTAAATAGGTCGCTATCTATTCTATTTTTAGAAACTCTAATAATGCATGAGACTTTCCTAGACCTGTATAATGTATTCTTATCTATATTTAGATTCTTCAATTTAATTGTGATGCACAGAAAATGGATCAGTACAGTAGGTTTTCAGTTTTGATAACGTGTGAAAAGAAATGTTTTTATGACACACTCAGTTTTGATCTTCAAATTAAAATCCACATCGCAATTGTATTAGTTCATTATTCCGTTGTTTGAGCTCGTAAACATTATTATTTCAAGAGTATGTCAGGTCACCAAATCCCACAATCAGGCATTTAAATCTTTTACAAGAACTGCCTGACGTTATATTGAGGCTCTCATAACATAGTATCATTTTGTCAATGACAGTATAATAGCTTCTGTTGATAATGCAATATTCACAGAAAATAATTAGTAAGGGAAGGGTGAAATGATTTTGCAATAATCTTAGAGACTGATGCAGTATTCCCACAAATTGAAGCAACCTCTAGGGCTAGGAAATGATGTAATGTACTCTTAGAAATGTTTACTGTATATTTAACAAGCTTTCTGTAGCCTAGGGCTTGAACTATGAGACAAGTCTTTGTGATTGTATTATGTTTAATTTGCAATAAGATCATTAATATATAGTCTATTTTATATTAACAATGCATGACAATGAAATTAAACGTACTAATTTGCAAACATTTTTATTGGTGGAGTCCTGCTAATGGTACTACATATGATAATTGTCAGATTGTCGGCATTGGAGCCATTCTCTGAATAGGGGCTATAAACACAGTATATTATAAGGGTTACATCACTGAGAGGCATAGTGGAATTTGTTAAAAGTACTGCAGAGACATGTACCTGGATCATGAAAAATGATTGTCCATATGGTAAAACTAGCTTGTTATTAGAACATAATTTTACATCGATTGTTTTGTCTCACGTTTCCAGGTAAATTATCAGAATGAAACAGATTCACGCAAGATTAATTTCGTACAACCTGCTGTAGCCATTGATATAAAATTAAATCATATTTGTTTTTCATTGATGACTTAATATTTGTATATATCCCACAGATGTGAGATATTGCAAATTTGAGCTCAATTTAAATTTTCTAGGTGACATATATAGTATAATAAGTTTATAGTTTTTAACAGAACGTTTATGCGCAGGTAAACATTTATATTTTGCATAATTGGAAATGGGATGATCAAACTGGACACACATAAGGATGATAGATTATAACATTTATTACATCCAAGCACATAAACACATATACAAATTGAGGTTTAGGGAGTGATTGTTTTTCATACCACTCATTGTTTGAATCTAAAACCCAATAAAACTTATAAATGGAGAGTTGGTTAATGTACCTGTTTGACAAAACAGCAAATAAAAATGGGAGTTTGAAGGATATTGTGTTTTTCATACCAATAACTATGTGCACTCATGCACACAATTGCTCATACAACTTGGGAGTTTCTAATGGTAATATCTTTTGAAATTGTGCGTTTGTATGAAAAAAGAATGAGATTAAAATATCATATTTTGGTTCTAAAATGTACGTGTAATAATGTGTTTGTTTGAAAAACAAAATATCATATATTTTTACCTTCACTAACGTTTACATTTGCTTTTGAATTTGATATTTTTTGATTATAACAAACAAATAAAACAGGTATCATACACTATTCTTCATGAAGTGAAAATTATCACCTATTGGATAAATGACTTATGGTAAGGAAAATACTGCATATTAAGGTGTACATTACTCTTTCATGATCTATTGCAGACAAAATAAATTAGATCACTGAATGAACTTATGAAATATAAATCAATTTAAATGCGTGTGGTCTTCATATTATATGTGCATTTGTCTTTATCTCAATCTTGTTCCATTTCTATGTTAAACATACCACATGTCTCATAAGTATGCCGCTTTAATGTTGATAAAGAGCTACCTTCCTTCACCTTTTATCTGCTTGGAGCAAATTTTATATTTTACATACATATATAGACACTATTTCGTCTAAAGACATTACAAATATGAAAACTAATTGTACTTTTGCTTTTTTACAAATAATGGCGTGAGTACAGCTGAATGCAATGAATCCATAACGGGCAAAGTCAAAATATTAAGGAATTTCAGTCTGACATTTGTCTGTAATTATGTATTTATCTGTCTATCTATATATTCCATTCATAAGTTAATTTTTTTTCAAGTTTCATTATATTGCTGCTTTTATGTTTGGAAGTGTGCAAGATATGAGCAAGTGATCAGTTGTGTCATTTATAGTTAATGCATGCTATGACAATCAACGTCTTATCCTAAAATGTATGCTAATAAGCGTTAGTCTTTAACCAAAACAAAAAGTTTTAATGTTTAGGTCTCTACATGGTATGTCATGTCTTCTTAAAATGACACGGATAACGTTTTAGTACTGTTTGAACAGATGTTACTTTCTATTAGGTGTCTCCATACAAAACATCTTTGACAAGAAAGAAATAACACAAATTACTATTACAACACTCTGCTAGAACGAACTGTAAACATGGTCACCTAGTGTACAGGAACATTGTTCATAGATGACCATACTATATCGCTGTGATTTTTATTTGATGAGATTGACAATCAGACAACATTATCAGCAAATTGTACTTTCTGTTTCAATCACAACACAGATAGTTTTCTTACTAAATATTATAAGTAGGATGTAAAGAATTTAAAATGACCATTACTAATTTGAAATTTGTGATTACGTTTAGAAATAAAAATATTTCCAGAAATACAAACCTCTGTCAGGATTTAATATTGTGAGTTTAAACCTGCACGAAAACGTAAGTGTTTATCAATCATTACGTTTGTGTTTGCTCACAATGCATCTAAATTGTAGTTTTGTTCAATCAACTTTGGAGCATGTTTTAGAGAGATGAAAACAGGTTACACTTGTAATATCGCGTCCTCTGAAGATGAAACATTATTTTCAAAAGAATAATGTTGATGCACTTTACGATGTTGTGGTATATTGTGGTACGTTTGCAATGTGACAGGCTAGCAGGTAAAATATGTCACGCACAAACGCACACACCCAAAACAACCTCAAGAATGTTACTGCATTATATACCTTTTCATTAGATATTTCTTTTATACATGTACACCAATAAGTAGGTTTTTTTTTGCAGATATGTAATAACGTGGGTAACCGAGAGAATTGAAAATGTACAAACATTTTCCCCATGAGCTCTACGTAATGGCTTCTATAGCTATTTAGTAACATCTTTTTAGATGATCATATTAACTTCAAAAACACATATTTATTATTGTGTTTGATCTTCGCAAGGATGTCCAAACTTTGTGTTGTATCTATATATAGAAATCGTTCGACACCAACGAAAATCCTAATTCATGAGTACTAACATAAATTGTGGCTAATGAAGTAATTGTTACTTGTCCTGATGCATATAACTTCATTGCTCATATTTAACATTCACTGCAAACAGTACACGCGTCAGGTGTCGTATGATGTGCCATAAATGTTGTTCAACGTTATTCTTTATAATTAAGATTTTATATGAAAAGTGTAGTTTTTGACCTGGCATCTCATTCTGCAGAAAGTTCAATGTAAGAAGATTTACACTCCAAACACCTATTGAAATATATTGGTTATATTCTTAACTCATATATTAGTTTAAATATTTTGCTCATATCTGCAATTTATCGGTTGAGCTCTGAATGTTTTCACTATATATATATATATATATATATATATATATATATATATATATATATATATATATATATATATATATATATATATATATATATATATATGATTTTCTGACTTAATGTTTGTGGTTAGATCTAGGTCTACGATTTCAAACTTGATGAAAATTATACAATATAAATACTTGTTTCATGAAAACAACTATACTTGCCTGCTGTTTCAGGGATATGCCTGATGATTTTCTCGAAATGTTTGTTGTGCTCTCCGATCTGAAAGGCACAATATTGAAGAAAATAATATTCGTCTGATGAGCACTGTATTCGGATATATTAAAGAAACAAATATAGATTATTTAGCATACAATTAGCTTAAATATGCTGCGGTTTGAAAATGTTATTTTATTATGTGGTATTGAAATTAGGTAAGGTGATTTAACTGAATAGAAATATACTATAACAGACAGATATATTATCTAAGAAAATAAAAGGAATGACCCCAAACAAAACAAGAACTGTCACCAGGAAAACATGACAAATATTTGGACAGGAGCATGCATGATTCCGAATAAAAGAATTATCAAGATGTATCAGACATAAATATAGCTCAATAATATGAAGAACGTAATAAATACATGAACAGAATGTAATGAAATAATGAAGAAGCACAATATTTCTTGTAGCCAAATGCATGAAATCGAAACTATGCTGACAATTGTCGTGTTAAAACTAGATAATATCCTGTGTATTTTGACATATGAAAGAAAAAGCTATAAATTACTAAGCATACAAGAAGCTTAACTCTACAGCGTCTGACGTAATTATGCGGCTTTAGAAAGTTATTTTATTCTGTGGTATTAAATGTGTATAAAGTAATTTAACTGAATACATGGCGATTATAACAGAAAAAGATATTACCTAACAAGGAAAAGGAAAGACACAAAAGGAAACAAAACGAGAACTGTTACCAACAAAACATGACAAATGTTTAGCGAGGAGCATGTAGGACTCAGAATTAAAACAACAAAAAAAATCATGATATAAAAGATATAACAAAATATACCTCAATGAATATGAACAACATAATAAATTCAGGAAGAGAGTCTAATGAAATAATGAAGAAGCAACATTTTTCATATAGCCAAATGCATGAAATCGAAGCTATGCTGACGACTGTCGTGTTAGAACTATATCAAAGGACAGCAGTAGACGCAGATACAGAGAAAAAGCAGATTATTATAAAAATCAAGCTTTCGCAAAAATCCTACCTCGAAAAGAAAGGCGAGCACTGCTAAACCACTTTCTTTATCCAAAACATTGACAAAGTTGTTGTACTTCGTATTATAATGTACAATATGCATCTGAAAGTGAAAATCAATACATTTAAAAAAGTATCCTGAATGATATTTATAATATAATGCTGTTACAGACTAAGCACGATGCTATAAAACAAGTCTTTTATAGAAATAAACGTTAATCCCATATATCAATACGTCTAATTCTGTACTTCTGCCATACATCCATGCAGTTTAAGTAAATGTCAGAGGATTGCAGTTCCAAGGAATGAGAGTATTACGTAAATGAATCAATTTCCTCAATAATTTTAACTGAAAACAAAGATTGCATGAATCATTATTGTTGTTTCACAGTCACTTACAGTAAACAAATTTATTGTTCTAATTCTAGCCAATAAGTAAATAGACCAGATACAGATTTTAAGAAACGCACGTCCAACATTTACAAGAATTCACGTGATGTTTACTTGTACCAAAATTTTACCTCAACCTCGAAACTTATGAACGAAGTTTGCCTACACACTATACGCACTAAATATTACACACACACACATATATATATATATATATATATATATATATATATATATATATATATATATATATATATATATATATATATATATATATATGATTTGTGCCATCTTTAGTGTATTTGTCAAGTATGCATATAATTAATTTTACTTAGGAATAGAAATGAGAAATCTTTCGCTAGAAAACGACTTAGCAGAAAAAGGCAAATTACTTGATAATAAAACACTGAGAGGCTAATGTGTCGCTTAATATCCTATCAGAAATAAACTGGACAAACCCACCAACAAGTGACGCAGAATTTTTCAACATGAATGTTTCTTAAAATTCCAAAAGAAAATGAGACTGAAGTTTGCTAGATCCAACAAGTGTATTTCTCTCAATACATGACCGTGACATTGCGTTCTTAGAAACATATTTGTCATCATTCGTTTGCCTAAAGGACACCATATAGAAATCAAAAATATCAGGGTCTCCTCTTGTGGGTGAGGGAATAAGAAGTTCGGATCAATATGATCAGCAATTTCAATCCTACCAGTTGTACCAGTTTTAGTCTGCAATATTTTTGAACATGAATATGCTTAGAGGAAGATATGTTGAAAAGACAAACTTGTCAATAATATAATACTTAGCTGCTGTAATAGCTACCTTCCATAAAGTCGCAACATGTTTCTCATAAAGTGACACAATGGTGTCATTAAAGTACCACGTGGATGGAATGAAAAGATAAAAAGAAGGTACAATTGACTAAATTAAGAGCTTTTTGACCTGCACTATAATCAAATAAATTCCG
Source organism: Potamilus streckersoni (assembly GCA_016746295.1). Classification (NCBI taxonomy): domain Eukaryota; kingdom Metazoa; phylum Mollusca; class Bivalvia; order Unionida; family Unionidae; genus Potamilus; species Potamilus streckersoni. Next base: position 479,533 of record JAEAOA010002326.1, on the reverse strand, counting down.
GATATCCAAAATGATGAATATTTAAAAACATGATACTTTTCAAATTCTTTTGAAAATTTGGAACATAGACTTTGAGTTGTTAATAACAGTTGCTTGCAATTTAAAAACAATTATTTTTAAAAACTCAGTAAAATGATAATGGCTGTCATAATAAGTTTTATGTAAGTTAAAGTACCATTGCTTCTATAAAAATGACCAAATATCATTAATTAGCATCTAAAAACATTACAATACACCATTTATAACTAAAGTATGCAGTGACCTTCATAACATAATAGAATAGAAACAAATGTAGCATCTATGGATAAATGATTGTTAATGATGCAAACAAATATTGACAGAATATATTCAGAAAGGTGAAGCAATTATTTTCAGAGTTGAATGCCCTTAACAGCAAATTAGCCCTTCTAGGCAAATATTTTATCAGAATTGTAGTAGAAAGATGATGAAAACAGAAAAAAACATAAAACTTAATTAAGCAAGTTAATTAAAATATGTCCATTTTTCTAATAGTTCTTAAGTTATATTGCAGAGCCAAATATTGAATACGTTTAAACTTTCTAAGGAAATATGCATATGTAATGAAATCCTTTAGCCGAACTCTTAATAGCAGATGACAGGCATTGGGCCGAAAATGTAATCAGAAAATAAGTGGAGCAAGAATATTTTATCGGATCTGCAGAAAAATGATGAGAAGAACAGACCGAAAACCAAGCACTTAAGCATGTTTAATTATAAACAAATACAATGAATAACAAAGTGTAAAAGTTCAGGCATTTATTAAATTAGTCTGCAGGAAGAAAATGTTGAATACATTTCTACCTACTGAGATTATTAAGATTATTAGGCGAAGTGTTTTCTTAATTTGTTGAAAATCTAACCAGAATATAGGCTGACATAGTACTAAACCACATGAAGAACATAATTGGTTAAATCACCAATTCGTTGGCATGTTGCCAATTGATTGCAGAAAGTCGGAAATCTAGCAACAGGACAGACGTATGGATTTCTTTATTTGATCACTTTACAATAGACTTTCACAAAACACCTAAATATAACATTTAAAAGGTTTCAATCTCAGAATGTAAGTATATTTTGATATGGAAATGATCTGTTTTTACAATCCGTAAATTAAATTTTGGTAGGCAGATTAGTATATTACTTTATATACATCAAGGAAGACAATTTTGACGTTAGCATTGTTCAGTAATGCTGACCGTGTTGTGAGCAGGAGAAGATGAGAAATATAAAGAAATGATTAGCAACAAAAAATCAATCTTGTAAGGAAAGGTCATGACGAGCGTTTGAAGACGTGGGAGTCGGAACAAAATGGTGTGGTATATGATTACATTAACTTTTATACAATTGTTGGCCTCTTTGTAGTTCATAATTGTCTTATGCATTGTATACAGCATATTCATTGTCTTTACTTTGAATTACCATGGTTGAAAGTCTTATAAATATTCTATATATTTTTTTACGTGTATACATTAAAAATCCATCCGTAAGTACGTTGTTCAGAAGGAGTCTGGCTTCGTGTTTCGTACTTTTTAAAATCCCAGGATTCACTATCTTTGTCAATTGCACGGTGCATTTGTGTGAAAATTGGTATAGTAGATTTCCGCTTATTTACTCAGTGTAAGAAAGTGTTATGTATTACCAGAACTTAGACAACCTTCCCCAGTAACATATATATATATATATATATATATATATATATATATATATATATATATATATATATATATATATATATAAAGGATACAAATCATATGGCAAATAACAATCCTTTCAAGCGTACTGGATCCACCAAGGGATCACGTGTGTCAGTGATTAATTAAAATAGATGCAATAAACTGACGACGCACACAGTACGAAATTAGTAACTAAGTATCCTCAGTGTTTTCGACTCTTAATGGGTCTTTTTTAAAGGCAAATACAAAACAAATATACGACAAACAAATAAACACAACAAAGTTGAGTTTGTAAACCTCTACATGGCTGTCTTCACATGTGCTAAAATTAAGAGAGCCATGTAGAGGTTTACAAACACAACGTTTTTGTGTTTTTTTTGTTTGTCGTATATATATATATTTTGTATTTGCCTTTGAAAAAGACTCATTAAGAGTCGAAAGCGCTTAGGCTTGTTAGTTACTAGTGTCGTACTGTTCGTCGTCAGTTTATTGCATATATATATATATATATATATATATATATATATATATATATATATATATATATATATATATATATATATATATATATATATATATATATATATATATATATATATATATATATAACTATATATATAATATATATATATAAATATATATATATAGTTATATATATATATATATAGTTATTTATATATATATAGTTATATATATAGTTATACATGTCTAGTTATATATATATATATATATATATATATATATATATATATATATATATATATATATATAAAAATATAACTATATAACTATATATATATATATATATATATATATATATATATATATATATATATATATATATATATATATATATATAGATATATATATATATATATATATAACTATATATATATATATATATATATATATATATATATATATATATATATATAGTTATTTATATAGTTATACATGTCTAGTTATATATATATATATATATATATATATATATATATATATATATATATATATATATATATATATATATATATATATATATATATAGTTATATATATATAGTTATATATATATAGTTATATATATATATAGTTATATATATATATAGTTATTTATATAGTTATACATGTCTAGTTTTATATATATATATATATATATATATATATATATATATATATATATATATATATATATATATATATATATATATATATATATAGTTATACATATCTAGTTATATATAGATTTAGTTTATTTGATCTAATTTGTTGAAAATTTATATTACACTTATTCCGACCAGAAAATGGTTGATTCTACTATGTTTGACTTGACATAGGTTATCTTGATGTCTTAGACTCTAGATACCTAAAACAGACTTGTCTCGGTACAAAAGTTATTTTATAGGAATTTAGTTTTAAACGCATAAAACTTTTTCTAAATTGTTTAGCTTTAAGTAATAAAATTAAATTTATTTTTATAGGCATATAGGTGTAATATTAAATTAAGTTCTATTTGATAAGTCTTTATTCAGGATAAGATGTGAGAAATATGTAAGAAAGTAAACATTTTAATCCAAAAAGATCAAAACAGAAATAATTGTTTAGCCTTCTTTATCAAAACAAGAAAATTCGACCTTGGCGGTAAAGCGACACTGGAAATAGTAATATTTCAGTTGTGGCAGATGTGTCCGGAACGATAGAACCAGAACCAGACGACATTTGTGTCAGAAAGTAAGACTGTGTGAAAAATATTAACCGCAACAATAAGTATTCAGATGTCTTCTGCCATATTTGACAGCCTAACTAACATATAAGGTTAATTGAAAAATGTAATGTTATATTTTATTTTGCCAGCTAAACAGGATACGTGCGTCGTAAAGGTCAACATAGAAATATTTTGTGTATCAGGAGCAAATTTCTTCACTTTTCATTTTAAGACAGAATTGGTCGGTTGAAAAAGACTTAGATGTTATCGGTGCCATTCTTTGATGCAGAATCTTTATAATAAATAACGAACTGTAATTCCCAGATACATACGTTTATAATTATTAACATTAAAGAACATAGTCATTATTAATCTCAATAAGGGGCCACACATGGCCGAGTGGTCTAAAGAGCTGTCTGTTACGGATCATTGCCATCTCATCTCTGTCTGCGTGGGTTCGAGTCTAAGATTCGGCGAAATGTGGATATGTGAGAAAGCTTGCCAGTAGCTTCTCGTGTGTCGGTGGTTCTTTCCTAAAATTTACCAGTTTCTTCCTTCACCATTAATACTGGCCGCCACGTATAGCCTATCTTGTGCTGAAAAGTGGCGTTAAGCCCAAAAAGACCAACATTGATCTCAATGTAATCCAGAAAAGGATGTTTGAAACGTAACTACGCAACGTATTCACAGGGAATGAAATACAGTAGATCGGCAATGAGAGGGAAAACTTACTAAATGTACAAATCATGTTACCATCTTGTACCACAAAATTTTGTTTCTTATTCATTTTTTGTTTAACGGCATCTCAAACAAAATAATGGCTATAAAGTGCACTCTAAAGGAAAATGGATAAAAAATTAAAAAAGAAAAATTCTACATAAACAGTAAGAAGGTAAAAGATTTAAATTAAATGTGAGCAAGAAATACAATAGTATAAAACATAAAGGTAGAGATGTGAAATTCGGTAAAATGTAAATTTAAACAAAAAATAAAACTAACACATGCGAAATCAATTTGGCAGTTTGATCTATTATACGCGAGTTTTATATTTTTGGGAATTATCTTTGTGAACTTTTGTCTATATTTCCTGAAAGCTAAACCATGAAATTATCATAGGCTGGTTACTGTACCTGTGAACATCATGGGAGTGGTTACAGTGGATGAATCAATGCTGAGAATCGGGAAACATGTGTGGTAACATTGTCGTAAAATAACAACGGAAACTGATAATGGGCGATTGTATATCTCCAGTGAGATACTATTAGTTATGTGTGTACTTGGCGAGTATCATTTATACATGAATTGGTCCGCACCAGCGAATTGTTACGCTCTTACCTCAAATACATGATTTGACTTAGCCAGAGTTGAAGTTAAAGGTTAAGACAGAGTCAAAATGAATATCTCAGACAAAGATTCCCTGTGCGTTATAAGATGGAAGCCTGAAATATATGGCTAGCTTCGACTTTCATTACTGAGCGAGGAATGGCTAAACTATGGCGTTGTTTTAAAAATAAAATATAATAAAAAGTTAAACAAAGCCGACACACTAGAACTTAAGGGCCGATTGGTGTCGTTCTAAATGCTGACAATGACTGATTAAGTATGCGAAACAAACAATCGAACTCACATTTTAGGTAAAGAAAAGTACGTTTTGTATCATTCAACGCAAATATATTGTACCTTTTTTTAGTCTCACCAAATAATTTCAAATATCACCTATGTCTTGTTTTATACAAAAGAATAAACAAATCTCTATTAAACTGTTTCTATCTACCTCCAAAGGGAAATATTTTCCATCGATGTTATGCTCGGATCCGCGTTCGTTAGTCTTTCCCCAATGGAAATGCAACTGCTGGGCTGTATAAACGTCTTCCAGACCTCCACCAGTAATTGAAATATTTGTACCCTGAGGATTTATCTGGACTGCAAAGAGGACTTAAAGGATGTACGAACTGGAGCAGAAGAATTTATTATATTTGTCAAACTGATTTTTTCTGAAAATATTATTGGTCATAGAAATTAGAAGTAATCACTATTCTACCGGAATGATTACTAATTGTTGTAAGCATACACGTCTTGTTTATAAAATATCCCTCTTACTTCTAATGATTGATATATTTTCCTAAAATGTTCAATTATCTTGTTCTGGTTATGGATACATGCCTAGATATAAATGTTTTTTTACGTGAAAAAACCCCTAATTATAACTGTATGTATATGAACACCATAGCTTCTGTTTATTCTACTTTTTCATGGTTTTGTTCCAAAGACTTAGTCTGCTATTAAAAATGTTGCACTAAGATAACTCTCTGTCGACGTAATGCCTAAAGTATATTCCTTAATTTTGGTACTGATATATTGACGGTTGTGATTGAGAACTGTAGGTTAAAAAATTTGCACAGTCATTAACTTACCGCTATAATTAGTGTTTAATATATACATCTGCAGGTTCTCAAATGATTCATGACCTATCATTTGAATAGGAGCTAGCCAGTCACCATTCATGATAGCTTCATTCGTTCGGATGCTCACAGGTGATTGGCTGAATCCGCCACACAGAGGGAAGTTAAAATGCCACCAGCCTGGACCTTAATGCGGTTAATGAAAGAATCAATGTTTTATCATCTAGATACATCTTGTCCCAAATATGTAATGTTGTTTATGGTAATTTATATTTCTTTGAAACGAAAAAAGCAACCAAACCCCACTCCACAGAAACAACATCAAGTACAAAAGCATCGCTTATAAACTCAATGCTGTAACCGCTCATGATACGCATATATAACCAGTTGCTTATTTTACTCGCTATGAATGATTGTTTTAAACGAATATATTTGCCAAGAGTTGTATATAATGATATATTAAGGTATTCTACGAGCGGGAACAGAAGCACGTAAATCAAATTATAGCTCATCTTATTCAGTGCAATTCAGTAAGCAAAAATCTGTTTTAAGTAAATATAGAACGTTAAAATATTTGGTATCTGAGCTCTAAATATTCATCACCGCCATATACTCTACGTCCTGGATCTTGACTCTAAACTGTTAAACTCTAAATTCTGCCTTGGTAAGAGACATTTCTTGAGGTCTTATTCTGCAAAAGAGATCGAACCTAGCAGGAAGTTAATCGTGAAATCTAATTGATAAAGTAAACGTACATTTGCCACTAAATCAAGCTGTTGGATCACTCTGAAGCAAGCATATTATAATGCAGTCATTTACTGTCGACGCCAATAATTAAATAGTTAATATTGAATTATAGGGTCAGATTGAGATATCTGTTGAAAAATAAAAACACATTAGGACAGCTGGTCAATTGCAAAAATGCACTAAGGAATATTTACAGTCAAAATATAATAGCATTTTACTAAGAAGTGTAATGATTTCTCAAGATATACTGGGTAAGTATGGAGAAAGTATGATGGGACAGAATATTGAAAAGTGTGCAGCGACAGTATGCAAAAAGTGTACCTGGGAAATATGACGAATGTGTGCTGGGATAATATAAAAAAGCATAGCACAGTATATTATAATAACATAATACACAAAAGACAATGTTTAAGATTAAACGACATTGTAATTAGAAAGGATCACGTTCATAGTCAATAGTACAATATACGAATTATGCAAGTGTGGCATGAAAATGTCAATGAGCTTGAATTCGATAACCAATAGAATAAAATCATATTGTTTAAAAATGTTTTGTATTCTACAAGAAATATAAAAAGTAAATTTGAAACGGCACGTAAAAAGTGAACCAGAAGAGGTTTCCTGAAAGAGCTATTGAGTTCATATACAAAATCACCTATAACGATTCCTGTTGTAATATTCACTGTCCGTATCTATTCCTCTATATAGTCTAACATTGCTATTACCTAACGAATTATAAATATCATATAGCTTCGATGATATATTAACACAATTATTAACTCAGCCTATACAGCGGAATATAGTTCCAAGTCATCATTTCACGTCAGCTCTATGCGTTTTTTGTCGATTACGAATGACAATATTTGTCAGGTGATTATCACGATTATTTATTTACGCTTATTGCAGTATTAATTTATAAAACAATTCAGATCATCACTAGTGCCAAATGATGCTAATTGTTCTCCCATTTCATAAATTTAGTTTGAAATGGACAATCTTGCGCTATGTGGATATGTTATCGAGTCATTTTATATGCCATGCGCATCTGGGTATTTTACATAGGTTTTAAATAGTCTTATATTGAACAAAACCGCTTACATCAATGTATTTCAACATCAATTGATGTTTTCATTTTTTTTCGTTTTTTTTTTGCATTTGATACAATTACATTTACCTTATTTTATTTAAATTATCAAGATGTTATATATCCATCATCTATTTGTGTCATCGTTTGTATATCTTTCTGAATGCTGAGAGGAAATTTGCTAAAGTCGATATGTATTGGTCTGTCGCAGGCACAAAATGATTAATTGTTCGGTAGAGTTTATTATTGTTTGTGCTTTTTTGTGAGGTTATTAGCGGATATAAAAAACAAAAATCGATACGTGAAAAAATAATAACTTATATGTAATTGGATGGATAAGATAAAATTCATTATTCATGCATTGTAACATAATAGGAAATAAAACATATATTTATATTAAATGTTCAGCAGTCATTTCTTCCACATTCACTAGAGCTAAATTGATAGAAAATTTGTCATATTGATGGAAAACATTGCAAATATAAACTATTAGAAAAGTATATAATTGCTGCCAACATTCCAAACGAATCATTGTGAATATTAGGAACGCAATGTTAACAACAGATCAATAATATTCCTCTTGAGATATGTACATAGAATAAATAGTATTTTAGATTAATGACTTTAAAGCACCCAATATTAACCTAAATGAAGAGCAAATCTTCTCGTATTTCTGTATATTTCAGGCACGTGAACCAGTTTAGACATCAAACCATTACCATAGAGCATACACAAGAGCCTATGGTGCCTAATTCACACTGTTCACATATTATTAAATATATCAGTGAAAGAGAAAGAGTCGATATATTCTTTGGAACAACGGTGTCATTCAGCGAATGACAACAGTGGTGGATGGATTACATTATGCTGAAATATATTTATCAATTTCTAGACAAACCGTCCTGACTTATATGTAGTTAGATACTTTAGATATGTACACAAGAATAATCCAGAGACGCTATGTAAGTCATTCTGGTTCTGAAAGGAGGCCATTCCATTTGCTTTAACTGGATGCACTACTAACAAGAGCCATGATACAACTTAAAAGAGTTTGAAGAAAATATCATTTATATTCAGTAACCCAGGTTCACAATAGAATAAACATAAAATTATTTATTAACTGTACGTAATAAGAAAGGATAAGAAGCCTAATTATCACTCATACGTTACGATTGCATCTTGTGAAAACTTTGTCTAAAACTGACTGACTGTCCCAAATTAAAGGCTCATTTAGATCTAAAATACATTGAGATATACAGGTTTGAGACCAAATGTTGAGTCAATTATCACTTTTTATGGTTATCTGAGAGAGACTTAAAAGATCCCATTTAACATGACCACTGTTTAAATAATATGCAAGTCAATCTGCCGAAATGCAGTCTTATACTATACAATACAATTCTACTTTACAGTGTGACCTTGATGAGGAACATTAGAGCATCAAGCAAGGAGAATAAAACTAGTTACAGTATTAAACTTTGTATGAATATCCTAAGAAATTTGTAATAATTAGTTTACTGATGAGGACATATATTCACAGCCGTCCTGACGTATTTCCAAGTACGGACAAGTCCGCTTGCCATGCATTTCCTCTTTCAACTAAATGATGTTGAAACAATTCATAACATTTTGTTTCCTGTTGTATCAAATGATAATAATAATAATAATAATAATAATAATAATAATAATAATAATAATAATAATGATAATGATGATAATAATAATAATAATAATAATAATAATAACATCAACAACAACAACAACAACAACAATAATAATAATAATAATAATAATAATAATAATAATAATAATAATAATAATAATAATAATAATAATAATAATAATAATAATAACAATAATAATAATAATGAGGACTTTGAATAGCTCTAACATTTAATAGCTCTAAGCACTTTCCGTCATTAGACAAACATACATAATGACATGATCACACAAACAATCAACATGAAATTAGAAGTCGGAACACATGCTGAAAATATTTAAGGTAAGGAAACATTATTTGGTCTTTAAGTCTGTTCTTGCAGTCAATATATGTAAGTTTTAAGAGCTCTTTTAAATGGGAATAATGAGTCTTTTTGTCTAAGTTCAGTAGGCAAATTGTGCCACGTTGCTGGGCACTGGTATGTAAAAGAAAGTTGTCCATATGACGTCATTTACATAGTGGGAATAATGACAAAACGATTGTCAGAAGGATATAATGAATATCTTGCTGGTGTGTACACATGGGTGAGGTCGGTATGTTGTACTGGATCCTTCAGTATAGACAACATATTTTGTGTTTGATTATAGATCTGATTGATAGCCAATATAGAGTACAGGACAGTGGAAGGTGTGCTCCAATCGTGGTACTCTAAGGATGATGCGAGCAGTTGTGTTTTGAACGTTTTGAAGTTTTCAGAGTACATATTGAGTTGAACCAGACAAAATTGAGTTACAATAGTTCAGTTATGAACGTATTAAGGAACACACAATTATTTTAGTGGCATCAACTGAAATATAATTGCGAATGGAGCTGATGCGTCTCAGCTTAGGGTATGCAGCCTTGCATATGTTCTTGACATGCTGGTACATTGAGAGAATACTATCGTGAGAACACCTAGCAATAGACTGTAACAGAATGACGTCACTACATTTAGTTTGTTCTGATACATAATGCTATTAAGATAAATAGAGGACCAGAAAGAGAGAGAGAGAGAGAGAGAGAGAGAGAGAGAGAGAGAGAGAGAGAGAGAGAGAGAGAGAGAGAGAGAGCAAAATGTACCATACTGTCCCTCATATGACCACTGTCCATATCCTAAAATATAAAAAAAGATAAAAGCATAATCAATGCATTGAAATGTGTTTCTTTTGTACGTCAAAATCCATTTTTGTTTTATGAAGTGAACTCCAACAATCATCCTTGCCGAAAAACTTACCCATCCACTGCAAAATGCATATAACGTCAACAAAATGTACATTAGGAAATTTTAGATATTTATAAAATCTGATAATCAGAAAAGTATTTAATTAGGATGGACTGCAAAATGCATAAAAAGTCAACAAAATGTACATTAGGAAATTTTAGATATTTATAAAATCTGATAATCAGAAAAGTATTTAATTAGGATGGACGTTATAGTGAACATTTTTTATAGATCAATACTTCTAGTTCTGAATTTATCTCTGAAAACATTTTAGCTATATCTTTGAGACAATATTTATGATGTGGAAATGTTGAATTTATTTAGCTCTACTCAGTGCACAAATAAATATATGAAATACAGTCTAGAATTTAGAACCTATTTTATTTTATAATCAGTATCTAACTTCCCTTAATGTTGAAGATATATTGAGGACATTGAGTCTATTTTATTATATTTGTTTAATATCTTATCGCGAGAACGGTGATATGGCCATCTGTTTCTAAGTGAGGATCTTTACCATGTACATTTTGATGGAACAAAATATGCTGTTAGGGATTTGCGTGGCACAGTTTACAACTGCATTATATTTAAACTAATTAAAGTATGGGTCTTTACTTTATCATTGCTAAGTATTGGCCGTACAAACCTATTGACTTCAGGCTTAACGTTCATGGCTACAGCCACGTACCACTAAACAGAAATCGTTTATTTCGAAACAGTCAAATTGCATGGATTCCTTTTCAGGAAGCTACGTCTTTTCTTTTTAAAAAAAGTATATGGAGAGAGAACAAAAGCGTGAATGAGGTACTTTTAATGGTTAATTTAAATGGCTACACGGCCCCTGTCTGTTTTACAATTGCATCATATGGTGGACGTGCGCTGGGAATAAGAATCGAGCAAGCAAGCTTTACTGACTAACACATATATTGATTCTCAAGTGTTGCTGGTTTCATCTTTTCAGTGGCCTAACAGCTCCTGGAATCGAATTACATTGTGATTTTGGGCCTAGGTGGTCAGCGGCCGGCTAACAAAAACCATTAGTCATAGATAGTATGCTCAGTGATGTTATTTTCGATGGTATAACTAGAAGAGCCGTAGTGGCTTTTAACAGCAGACGAAAGCACACTACTTCGGTAAATAAATAAATACATTAATGATGATAACAATTTTAATAATAATAATAATAATAATAATAATAATAATAATAATAATAATAATAATAATAATAATAATAATAATAATAATAATAATAATATTGCAACGATAATAATATCACTGATAATTTGGAATAAGAGCAGCGCCTAAGATCTAAGTGCTTTTCAATATATGATGAGACGTGAATCAGATAGAACGACAAGATTACAAACACAAACATTAAGGTAAAATTTTTAACTCTGTCTTTTAGTCAAATTGGATGAGATTTTTAGAGCACACTTTAATGAGAACACAGTGGTCTTATGTCTGTGATCTATGAGCAAGCGTAAGAAGAAGAGGGCTTGTTTCCAGATGAGGTGTACAAATGAATGAGGTAAGATAGGTATATTGGTCTGGAGCCAGTTAACAAACTGTAACACAGTGAACATATTTTGTGTTTGACAATTGCATTAAAACTTACAGAGCAAGGGGAGGTGTGCTCAGTCCTTCGTCTTCTAAGGATGACCCGAGCAACCAAAAAATACAAGTTATCATAAAATTACATCTTTTAAGTATTTTGTTAAATGAAGATGTTAAAACAGGTACGTGGTTTTTGAAGTCGTTAGGGTCAAGTGTCTGCTTAACAATGTGTTTTTTTTTCTTTTAAAGTGAAAAGATAGCGATTACATCGGTTAGTGAAGGCAATATTATATCTTATCACTCAGTAGCCACGATGTCGGAAAAGAATCGGGTTCACAATACTGTGGTCACTGTAAAAAATTTGTATGTAGGAGAGCTAGAGATGTTAATTTATTTTATAGTAAATGATTATGATATCTGCATGATAATTATATAGGCTCTCAACACGTTTATGTTGTTGTTTATCATGTCTTAATGGACAGATAGAGGACCGGTAAGGCTAATTTTAAATTCTAGAGGAGGTGATAGAAGCTTTGGGCTCAAATTTGGATGAACCCTAACAATGGTGATATTTATTTTTTAGCAGTCCACATTTACGATCTCCATGCCTTATTAATCTTTTGACAGTCTACTTTCTTGACCTATGTGCCTTATTTATCGTTTTCTTTTGTGATCTCCACACTTTATTTGCACGGCGCCTTTTAGACGTATGACTTGACATTTTTATTACAATTATACAAAAAAGCATATTTAATATTTCAATTACTCCTTTACAAGGTCATTAACAACGGACAAATAACTATATCATCAAAACAGATAAGCCGTATTTTCAATAATGTACATATGACAAAACAAGATGACCACAGGTGCATGAAACTAGAAATAGAAGGTTCAGATGGAGGTGTGATTAAGCACATGGACATACGGGCTCTTCCGACCATCTGAAAAGTTGCACTAACTGATATTGTAAATTATTTACGAAGCCACTTATAAAGCATCATTGGGGATAATAATAATAATAATAATAATAATAATAATAATAATAATAATAATAATAATAATAATAATAATAATAATAATAATAATAATAATAATAATAATAATAATAACAATAATAAAGAAATGAGAATATGGAGATATTAAAGCGATCAAGTTTTGTAACAACAAGAATATTAATAATAATAATAATAATAATAATAATAATAATAATAATAATAATAATAATAATAATAATAATAATAATAATAATTAATAATAATAATAATAATAATAATAGTAATAGTAATAATAATTTAAGAAAGAAGATGTTTATAAATTACAGTGATTACCAATTTTTAATAATAATAATAATAATAATAATAATAATAATAATAATAATAATAATAATAATAATAATAATAATAATAGTAATAATAATAATAATAATAATAATAATAATAATAATAATAATAATAATAATAATAATAATAATAAACCAAATTATTAAAGCAAAGAAGAAGAAGAAAAAGATGAAGATGAAGATGAAGATGAAGTCAAAGAAGAAGTAAAAGCCATGAAGAGATGCAGATAAATATAATTGAATATCTGCTAACTTACCAACAGTTCGGCGAAGAGAGACAAGGAATAATAGTATAAATAAATTCAACATTTTCCTCCAAGATGGGTATATCATACTGCAATACTGATGCCTCCAGATTTGTATCGGAGTTACTTTTCAGACTGTGTCAAAGATATATTGTATTTTCACTATTATTTTATTGGATACCAACAAGATTGATCTTATAATGCTATACACAATACATTTATACACAAAAAGAACGATTATCATTACGTAGAAACATTTGTATCTCTGCCCAAATTAACGAATATAAATACAAAACACAAATCAACATTTAAAAAATCCAAGACAATTGATACCCAAGAAGATAAAGGAATTCACCCTAATCAAATATAATATTTTGTTTCAAATTATTGATTATAAACAGTGTTAACAATGCGTGCGATCATGCCTCCGTAACTTTTTTCAACATGTTGGAGAATATACCAACTTGAATTATTATTTTCTCGAGCAATACCCGTTATCGAAATAGTTACACATTGCTTTATCTCAAAAGCTAGTGTTTCCTGGCAAGTAGTGATAAACAACTCCCAGATATAACTAAGTTTCCATACGCAAATTATTGCTGTTTCGCAATGACGGCAAGGTATTGGATATTCTTCCAAGCTGCGTTGTTAATATACAATTGCATACATATACACAAATCCGGCTTCTGTCAGAAGTAAATAATAATGTAACCAAAAGAAATGTCCAAATTTTGGTGGACAAATGTAATTCGTTTGCACACAGAAAACACCAGAAGTCATTCAACTCAGATAAACTCGTACTTACGTTAAAAGAGAACAGGAATCGTATAGCTTTGAAACTGGCACAGGGGTTCTTGCTTAGATAAAATATATAATGGAGGACATGCTTTCATGTAATTCTTGGCTCAGGTGTATTGTTATTGTATAATTACCTACTTGTGTTGTTACAAATATCAAACATACAAATTATTGTGCTCCTCGCGCTTATTATGTTTATATATCCTTACCAATGTTACATTTATGGATATTGTTGACATATCCATGCAACAGTTACATTTCTGAATACTACTGACATCTGGATATTGTTGACATATCCATGCAACAGTTACATTTCTGAATACTACTGACATCTGGATATTGTTGACATATCCATGCAACAGTTACATTTCTGAATACTACTGACATCTGGATATTGTTGAAATATCGTAACCACTGAAACCCATCTGGACAGTGCTGACATATAGCTACTAAAGTTGTCAGCCTGGATAAGGATAATGATGACATGTCTAACTTTACTTCAGATTCTTATTATCCCAGTCTCCGTCTGATTATGTTGACATAACACGGCTACTGTTGCCCACGTGGGTAATGATGATAAATACTTACCACAGCAAACACAACTAAGAACGGGTCCTATCTCATTTAAATCGGATAGTATAATATGTCAAGACGGCATAGTGGAAACTATTTAACCTGATTCCATGCAGAGTGTCGCTTGCAGATAATATTGATCATATGCTATTGAAAAGGACAGTTGATAAGACACCTATCCAGTTATGTATTATTTTCAATACATCCACCAAATCGGATTATTCCAAATTAATAGAAACTTTCTTAGGACATGCCAGTATTAAATAGAGGTGACATGGATTTTATCTTATATGTCGACTTGTCTCACTATTGATTTGAGGTTCAAATGTATCAATTATTTATATAATTGATTGGGTAAAAAATCTAGATAAATAAGAAAAAAAACATATATTTGTTCAGGATCTCAAAAATGTATAAATACATTTACAATGAAAAATGATAAAGCATGCGTCATATCTAAGTATTCTAACTGAAATAAACATATGACTAGTTTTTTTTAAATGACTAAGCTTTACTGCATCGCCGGAATAAAAGACTTATGTAAATATTTTGAAAAGCGAAAAACAAGCACACAATGCTTAATTGGAAATGGTGTGGTTTGGTTGAAATGACCCTGTCTTTTGCCGTCATTTAAAGTGATCCTTTTGATACGTCCAAAATCAAAGTTTATGCAGCTAGTCCACATGGTTATAGTTTACATACGTTGTCTTTTCTATTATCTTTATCTGATATCAATGATCAAAAAGATCAGTTATAAGTCAAGTAACATGAAACATCTGTATGATACCTTTATTTGAAATACTTGAATAACATATTTCGCACACTTAAAAACTTTTGAGCAACATATTTACATAGTTCGAATCATCAAAATCCCCCTGTAGCATTTTAGTCGATTTACTCTTGAAACACTGTATTTGGTATTATATATTTTGATCACCTTTCTGTTGGAAATGTTAATATTAAGGTACCTGTCGGACTGAATACCATCACCAGACTGTCAGTAGGGACACACTATAAAAAACAAAGATACTATTTAGAGTATATTTGATACGTTCTCATCGTTTCCTCCACAGTTAGTTTATGCAGCTACCTACACAAAGAAATCAGATAGGACATACATTAAGTGAACTTAAGTGAACCACCGATATAGCTTATAAGATGTTTGATACATAAACTTGGAATTAAAATACAGTTTTAGAGAGATCACCAAAAGTTACAAGATTTGTTTTATAAATTAATTGCTTGTAAATTGTACCATAACAAAGAATTAGTATAGAATGCTTACCGTGAATTCAAATTAACCACCTAGTTAAGAGTTTGAGCGGAATATATTTATTAGTGAGGGAAGGAAGATTCTGACCACTCAAGAAGCAGCAACAAGCAATGACATAAATTTTAAGACAAATAGTGTCCTGACAATAATAATTTGAAGAAAGCAAAGGAATCACAAGTTACATCAACTGATGTGAAGTCGTTATGTATACGTCCTTAACGAGGAGTAGAGATAAACAGAATTAAATGAAATAAAGCCATATTATCAAACATGCATATAAACAGAAACCAATTTAGATGTCTTATAAGGAAATTCATAAATAGTTACTCATCATATCTATTTAGACTTTTCACTCAAACGAATTAAAAAAATGTTGTTTATGTAGCATATACTATCACCTATGAATGCAGAGATAAAACGTTTGTATACCACTTCAAAAAAATAGCTGTTGGAAGTTCTAATGGCCTTTATAGCAATATGCATCTTATTGGACAATAGAACTACATTTACTTAGCCTAAAAGTACACTCATCGAGTTAATTTAATTAAAACAAGAAATAATGATTAATTTTCTGAACTTGTGGAGGGGAGGAAAATAGAGATATAATAATAACACGTTCATGATGGAAAAGAAAAGATCAAATAAAAGTTGTCGATACTTAGGAAGCAAACTAAAACTGTGGAGATGCCAACAATGTCAAATAATTGATGAGAAAAAAGGGACATGGAAAGATTTGGAATTTCACAGAAGAGAAGAGGAATCCTTGTGTTACACTGAAGACATTATACAATATTTAGGCAGAATGTGTTCGTTTTAAAAGCGTTTCATAACTGTCACTTATTTAATGCCTCACCTTGTCATTATAACTGCTAGTTAGTGATAGTAAATGATAACTTCCTACCAAATGTTCTCTTTCTATTCAGGTGGTACACTGTGACATATTGAAAGAAGTCCTAATGTCAAGTTAAAACCAGGGATTTCACGTTAGAATGTACAAACCCACCAGACTATACATTTGTATCATCATGTAATATTAAGTCAATTCTTGGAAAACATGTATCACATAGACTACAACAAACGTATGCAACTACCCGATCGCAGCATGGTACGGTACTGATACCGCACGTAAGTACATTAAAGGTGAGATGTCTAAGAAAATAATATAATGTTTGAACAGAGACTTTCATATGGAAAGATTATCTCTATACAGAAAAATATTGTACCCAGATGTCCTAAGATGAAGACGAATGTAATAATTTGATTGGTAAAAAGGTGGTGAGGTTGTCTGCAAAGTAACAGGACATCACAATATTTAAAATTGATGCAGTTAAATGCACTCAAAATGTATTCTTGCTAGCGCAAGCTGATTCATAATTATCGATAGAAGAATACACATTTCCCATGGTTTTACTTAGTTTTTTTTATTTGTTTAGTCAATTTAACATGTTCGAAGTTATAACAGGGTTCGTTTGCTAGGTTCAAGGAAACCAAGTACTGTTTCATTCTTGGTGTCAAAACTCAATGAATGGGATTATATACATTCAGCTTACTTTGAACATGCCTGGAGGTCTCTGATGTGTCAATAATTTCCTTTGGACCATGCATAGCAATATCTGCATGTCCACTTTAGTCGATGACAGGTGTCTTATTATAACGTTATGGCTGCGCGATGTCGTTACAGTAACGTTATACAGATTCAGTGGCTTAATGGTTAAAGCGTCCTCCTTGAATGCGGGAGGTCATGGGTTCTAACCCCGGCTGAGTCACACCAAATACTTTAGAATTATTACTAACAGCTGCCTTGATTGGCGCTCAGCAGTTAGGTTTCAGTGTTAGGACTGGTCGGCCTGGTGTTAGGATATTGTAAATTGGTGGGAAATCATGCCAGTACTAGACTTCACTATAAAATGTCACACTGTAGACATCGTAGTGATATGACCGAAAAATGAATATAGCTACGTTAAAAATCTAAATCACACTCACACACATCTCGAAGAGAAAACGGCACTCATTCTTCACTAGTCTTTCAAATGGACAAATTAATAAAATGACCAAATGATAAGCATTGTAGTAAGCCGTGCACACTATGTATAAATAGTGATACCTTTGTTCGAATGTGTCCGTATTAAGAAAACTTTTTAAACGTATTTTTTATTTCCTTATATATTACTGGCACCCCTACCCTCCTTTTCGCCAGGAAAAAGTAACACAGGTAATTAATCTTAGACACTAATTAACTGTTACAGTTCAACATTGGTCTATTTCTGTTTGAGGGCATTTTGTATTTAGTAGGTATGTTGTCTACACATTTGCTTAGATTCATTTCTTTAATGATATGTCTCTTGATAGGATGTTTTCTGTCTTCATGTGAAGTCTTCACTTCAATTAATTTTTGCGGAATGCAGACTCTTGTGTTTGTTTGTAGTCTTCTTAAATCTGCACATGAAAATGATTTTATTCTCTCGAGTAAAATACTTGTCTATGGATTAAGATTGCCCACATAGATATGGCAACATTATGGAGAGTGAATCCCTGCTCTGTACATATGAGAGTGCAAACGGTTAGGTATATGTTTTGCAATCGTAAATATGGGTATAATATCACTTCCCGTATAAAGCATTGCACATAATAAAGAATTGGTGTAAATGTTAAGGCATAAAAACATGAATATCAGAAATATATAAATACTTTAAGAGAGGTACTATCTCTACGTACGTTATTTAAGTGCCACGTACAGTCTTATTCAATACTGTAAATCAAGATGTCAGATGTCCACTTATAAAGGTCATATGTGAAATTAGTTATCCAACTTGATTTAAAAGCTATGTATATCGTCATTAATGCAAACATGATAATATGAATTACTGCATAATTAAACTGTCTCTGTATTTTCCTTCCGGTTTAAATGTTAGGACTTTGCCCAATGCCCCATCACATTATTAATTTTATTCTAATCTTGTCTTTTATGGGGTTTAATGTCTGTTTGTAGCTGCCACAAGTTCTTGATTATATGTACAGTATAGTTGCATGTTGACTAGCACAATGTATATAAATTCGATCATGATATTTAATTTGTTTGTTGCTTCGGCATGATGCATATTGATTTTATTTTGGCTGCACACATTGTAGTAACGACAACTTAGCGTCATAACAGCCTGAATAGTGGCATTTCACATAGTATAATAGTCTGAAGTATAGTATACATTTGCTTGTTGTGCATGTACGGATTTTGTGCGTATTTGATGATGTTTTCAAAAATAGGAAATATGTTAAGTCTTTACTCTATTATAGCATAAGTTGAAGCTTTAAACCTTTCAGATATTTAATATTTGATATATTTGTATACATGTACACAATCTGCATTCATCTCTCTTTAAACTACGCTCTATATGAAGCAATGGCCCCTTTACATATGTAGTTTCTTAAGCTATCACTACTGTCATAGGCACTATCTGGAGTTATCTCTCTTACTCCATGAAATTTCATTTTGATCTTGTATGTGTTACTCCCACTATGACCATTATGGTCATTACATTTGTTTGCTGCTTCGTCATGATTCATTATGCCTTTGCATTGATTTATACTAGCATCTTAGCATCAGCAACCTTTTTCCTAAGAACAATCTAAATATGTATGTGCCGTGTTTGATTGTTTTCCAGCATCCCATTGAAATTGTATCATTTGTCATAACAAACTTAAATGTCCCATAATTTTAAAGCATACACAGAAATATACTTTTATACAGGTAATCCCTGGAGTTATCTCCCTTCATATACATGCACTTGGTAATGTTTAATTATTAGTTTATTTTTACCTGCTGTGTGCGGAAATAAATGTGTTGCTTTCAGTATCATTCATTATTTGTTTGATTCTCTTTCTCTGATGATTGCATTTGCCGTGCTCTAGTAACCTGAAATCTTTCGTTCTTGTTTTTTTTTTTGTATTTTTTTTTACCATCACAAGTTAATGATATAAACAAATACTCAGTAACATGCAAACAAATTTGTTAGTTTTTATCCTTTGTTTGAAAATCATTTGTAGTACAAAAATGAATGGTTTTAAACATAATGCATCAAAGTGGTTGTTGAAACAGATAACTCTTTAACATTATGGAATTAATCATGTTATGTATATGTAATTTAATTCTTTGTGTGATAGTTTTAAATTCTTTGTTATATAAATTTGCTTTCATTTAATTTTAATTTAATTATTAGTTTTCATAGGATTTGATATTTTCTTTCAGTAAATTATGTTTATTTAAAGCGTGAAACCTATTATAGAAGCAATATTTTTAGCTAAACTAGTTCGTCGTGGGTTTAGACGTTCGAAAACAGGATGCTAATATGATTTGTCGGTATCAAGGCCATATTCTGCTTGATTGATCACTATGTGTAGACAACGTTTATAAATAATTGGCTCTTAATTTGGGGTTACACATGGCGTATGTGATAAATATCTTGTAGTAAGAGACCACATGACCTATTTCGTGTTGCTTGAATTGATTATTTGGAGTTTAAGTACGCATTCATAATATCGTTCTGAGAGTTGTTCGTTATATCTTATAGGAACAAGGTGATTTTTAATTGTTGTCAGATTGTTGTTGAATTTTAATTTTGATATGTTTTTGTTTTTAAAAATTCATTCTCTTGAAGACTAAACAAGTGTACATTTTTAAGAAAAGATCGGTGAGAAAGTAAATCACTTGCAAATTTATTCAGGATTTTTTTTACGGAAAAACGAACTGTGATTCAACTCATGGTCTGTCCCTATAAGGATACACATCATACGACGTCATCGCTGCCATATTGGAATATCGTGTGGATACGAACCTGGATATCATTAGAGCTGTTTAGTGATAGGACTTGTATTTTTCACCCTTAGGATTAAACTTTAGATTATATTCACTAACCTTGTTTTGTTGAAATATACAACGATTGCTGGCTTTCACTCTTTTCTTTGTTACTGAATACGAGCCTCTGTCACGTAACAATCATAACGTACTTCAATAGCCCCAAAACAATATAGCTTGCCTATGTTTGTTTGGCATGTAAGGATTCCGCTTGAATGGCATGAATTTTCATATCCATGATAGATATGAATGTATTTTGCAAATAATATACCTTATTAAAATGCATATTAAGAAATTTATTATTGTCAAATACCATAGACAGGTATATACTTTCATATACCTACCCTAAGAACTAAACACCTTTCTTCATACATTTAATGACCGGCAAATATGAATTTCTGACCATTTATAATATGCCAACATGATTTAACCTTTAGTTGCGTTAATTTTCATATTTTAAGCAGAAGACAATGACAATATCTAAACTAGAAAGATGGGTATGCATTAAATCTATCACCTTTTAGTGGACGTTAAGGAAGATTTGATGAAAACCACAAACGATGAAAAGATACAAGCATTACGACAGCTTCAAAGACAATATTATTTCTCTTCACAAAATACAAAGAAGACATAAGTATATCCTTTTCCGATTATTAATTTTTGAACACAACCTACTAGGAAGGATTAGTATCGCGTTTATACAAATAAAATTTAATTGTTTTGCCTACTGTTCGATTGCTATTTTAGCGAGAGGATACATATCACATTTTGCGAAAACCATTGACCGGTCTAACTCGATATTAATTTTTTAAATATTTTTCTTGACTGATCGAATCGTAATGGTTATTGTATTTTAATACAAGCTCATCTCAGAATGTTTCAAGATAATCAATGTATTTGCTGTTATATGATTTGATAAGGGAGAGTTTTATTCTATCAAATGTGCTCAAGCAACCGAAATTTCATCATTAAATTAAACTGATAATTGTTTGTCATTAAACTTTAATATTTTCATTTTGCTACAAACTCTATCGGCTAATGCTAAATGTTTGAATATTATTTCTAATATTAGACAAATTTAAATAAGTATGTCACCCGTACTGGTGTAGTGTCCAATAGCTAGTGTATTAATTCCGTCCTTGCATTATCTCTCATTATAAAAATTACATAGTTCAAGTTCCATAACCTATTTCATGTTTGTGACAATTTATTCTCACAATATTTGTTTTAATACAAATAGTGCAATTGCTTTAAAATCAACAAATTTCATACATTTCTTTACATACCCAGAAGGAATACATTTTGCATTTTGTCAATTTATTTTCAAAAGATTTTACTTCATAGTTCAACAAATTCCTTAATGGAGACAGACATAAATTTATCTTTCATTATGGCCAATAACTTTTTTATTTGCACCATCATGAAATCCACTACTTTTTGCATAATGCGATACATGAAATAGTTCACGGTATTTATAACTGTCTTGATATAAATCCTCACATTTTATTTTATAAACTAGTGAATCCGTATCAGTAAATAGAAACTCCAAGTCTGGCGACTGTTTTTTGGTAAAATTATAGTGAAAGGCGCACTGCCTTGCACTTTGATACATCAGGTCGGCTGCACGAACTTAAATTGGTTTATTTTTCTTTCGTCGTTGAATTACAACAATATTTTTATTAAATATTTTAATACTGACAGAACCGTCATCGTTAACGTATTTATTCAGTGATTTATATCGTTTACAGTTAAATATTGACTCGCTTTAAGATATTCTACATCGTCGTACCGATAAAAAAATTGTTCATCAACCTGTAAAGATTTTATCAAATTCGATCTTAGTAATAGCACGATGTTTGGCACTTAAGTCAATGTAATCTGACATCCACATCGACTGATTAAATTTTAACGCGTGATAAAAAAAAAATTCAGGGTCTACTGCTTGTTTTAAATTTTTGTAATTATCACGTAATTTCCTTTATCGAACAAATTTGGAACAAAATTATTACAAATCAAATGATTTTGCTGTTGTCATTGCCCGTTGTTCATTGATATCAAACTTTAATCGATCTCCAGAGAATGTACAGAACGGAAAATTGTATATGGATAATGTAGCGAATTTGGATAATCTAGATCAACTTCAATAAATATTACCAATATATTTTGGAAAATTGTTTCAGGTTCTTTATGAAATTCATTTCGAGTTATACAATGAAATCCACGATTGGCTACGATATTGCATAGCCATTCAAATTAACAGATCGAGATAGATAATATAATTTGATGATTAATTTGCATCTTAATTTTTCAGATATTTGTTTATTAGATACTGCATATTTTTGTAATATTCCGTCTCTAATACATTTTCAATAAAATTAAACATATCAACATCACTCAAGAGATCCAATTTTTTTAATTGTTTTTAGCAGAGCATCCCAAGACAATCATGGTGCAGAATAATAGCAACATGGGTCTAGTCCATAATGCTTTTTGATAACTTTACAAAGACTCTAGAAAACATCTGCTACTAATAAAACATCTGTTTCCAGATAAATCATGAAAATCGCCAAATGTTTTTACAGCGTAATTTATTCCAAACTGCTTGTGCATATTTCCACTCGTTATCTGTAATATTGTTATGTTTTAGTTGCGAGTAAAATTTGGCTTTATCAGGAAGTGAGGTTTCATCAAATCTGCTCCAGTAGTAGAGATGCTCATACGTAAAGATTCTTTTTTTGTCAGAACTACATAGGTTTCACCAAAGCGACATTTTAGATTATTGAAATTGATACAACGTTTTACAACTTCATCCAATGGTGCTGCCATAAAATAAAGACTGTCAATGAAAAGTAATTTACTTAGAGTGACTGACATTTGCTTTTCAAAATTGTTTGATATATTTCATTTTATTTAATTGTAGTTTAGATTTAATTATTCTTCCTCAAAACCCTCTTCGATAATAAGACTATGATAAATGCGAAAGTTATATAAGATGACAGCAGTAAATTTGGAAGATGAAATTTTAAATTGCAATCATTATGAGCTGCCCTGCGATATTGACCGGTTAGATAACAGTGATCACACATATTTTGTTTAGGCAACAGTGTCTCACAGATCTGACAGTAAACTAATCGGAAAAATTAAGTTCTTGCTTGGATGTTGTTTTCATTGGAGATTTCTTTCATAATCTGTTGAACATTTTATTAACTTCGTTTATTTCATTGTTTAAGTAACCAACATCTGGACTTTCATACTGGCCATTGCTACATCTGTATAACTTTAATGGGGTGGAGATGTCGTTAGCGCAACAAACTACCTTCCAAATTGCTCCATAGGGAACATGTTGTATTTGTGTTGTACTTGATTCATTTGGATTATTGTCTACATCGGCCACAAGAAAGAGTATATATATCTCTGGTAAAGATTTTCTTTTTATCTAGTCTGAAAACATTTTCATTTTGGTATGTGATTCTCTGCTACTATAAACATTTTTCTGTTAACATTTAGCTTGTCTTTCTATGGCAATATTTATTTTAACTCGATGACAGTTACAGCTTTGAGAATGTCTAGAAGATACAATTGACAAACGATAGCATTCGTTCTCGCTGATTTTGTCATTTACACAGCATTTGTTGATTCTAAGGTTTTTGAGGTAGATCAATTTAAGAACCACCAAGGAAAAAGTTATATTTCATGCTCGGAAATAAAAGTTCTTTTATCATTTCAAATTTCCAACCAAATCCTTGATGCAATAATTTTCTCCAACTTTTTATTTATTTTCTGATATATTTCTGCATTGATAGGGAAATATTTGATCCAGTTAATATTTTTCGTGATTCAGCCCTTAAATATGGTTTTGAATTCTTGTTTGTAAAATCAGTATTTTCAAAAATTATATCAATTACATCTTTTGGGATTTCTTTTATCTTTGATAAAATAATATGATTCTGCACTACTAATTTGACAATTGTATGAGATCCAAGTCCATAAAACTGTAACAATTGTTTGTAAAAGATTAAATAAATTTGTATGGTTAAGATGTGTTAAATATTTAGAGTATTAACTTTCTTATTTTTATCAGAGCGAAAAATTGTAATAGCAATTTATTTCTGTTTTTCTAAGGTTTTTCTCGCAATATATTTTTACTTTGGCGTTATATTATTAAAGGAAAAGAGACAGAAAGAGTTGAAATATTTAGAAAAGATTTTATGTATACTTTTTCTTGCGGCAAGATTTCAGATGGACAAAACGTTTATCATCTTAACGTCCCAGTTACTGATGATACTATTGAAAATGTATATTTACATGATAAATATCAACCTCATCCCGTATATGATTTGTACGATGGCTTTGACAGAAGAATTATATGAAGTAGAAAAATATAAAAGTTGTTGGCCCTATGCGTATATTTGATAGCTGTGATACGTGGAACTAAAATTGATCACGATCATTATCAATATCATAGCTTTATTTACGAAACTTTTAACGGTGCTATTTGACATAATCTGAATAATGATAACATCAACAGCAATAAAAAATGATAATGGTTTACACAATTTAGATCTAGTAACACCAAAAGAAAACACCAAACGCCGTCTTGGTTTTAATGAATGTTAAAGTCCCAAAAAGATCAGTTATCTCAATATATCTCAATAGACCTAGAAGTTGGAGAAAAAAATGAAATTTAAATCAATTTATTCTACTGCAAAGAAACGTAAAGTTCTTTTTACAGTGAGTGATCGATATCGATGACGGAGAAAGCATTTCTGTAAAGTCAACTCTAGCATTTGACAGATTTATTTCAAATATGATGATTAAGTATATTTCTGAACTCAATGTTGGCAAGAAATATTTGTCTTGCGCTACAATAACGTTGATAGAATAATCATTATATACCAACATTTTTTTTCTCTGCCTCAGCTAATTCATTGCACATAAATGTGTCAACTTTCTGATTATATTTTCTATCCGATTTCATCTCGTATGCCTTCTTTTTATTATAAATTATACAAAAATATGTTATAATATGGCTTTAATAAAACCACTTGCCGATACTTACGCGGATGATACTTTAAGAGCAGGAGATATCATCCCTGACGTAATTGCGGACAAGTCTATTGGCTATACCGAGGTTGACATTTTGTACAATAACGACGTTGATGAAAATAAAATACAACAGATAGAGAACTGGTTCAATATGATGTTAAATAGTATATCGCTAGAAATTTATAAAATTTAATTTTAATGTTGCCAATCAACAAATATTTTGGCAATTTATGAAACCTTTTTTAATGTATAAATGACTGGTAAGCAAAAGAAGCATAACAATCAATTTGATTTTTTAGAAATATTTAATTTAATGATTGTCAATAATGCAAGAATATTAGGTTGATATCGTTGTGTAATATGGTCAAATGCAGCTCTGTTCTGATAAAGTACGGACAAATATATACCATTATTATTTATAGATTTAGGAGGTATCCAGTTCTTAATTTTATCGCTATACCCAAGAAGACTAACTAAACTTTTCTTGCCTTATTGCCTAAAACATTAGTAACAAATATATCTTGGTTGGGTTTCTGAAGCATTTGTTGGAAAAAACTTCCAGTTATAGCCTCAACTAATAAATCTTTTATCGCATAGGTAATTTATATTTTTAGATGTATTTTACCAACAACAAATACTTTATTGCTCCAATTTGAAGTTCATCTTTGTTTAAATACCCTTTTTGTCAGAGAAATTCTAACTTAATTACCAAATTTAAATTTATGTATGCGGTATATATTTATGTTTACTGTTATAGGATCTTTAATTGCTTCATTTCGTGAGATTTGTATTGATCTGTGCTTGGCGTTATTATATTTAAAAACATCTTTCTGTAGATTGTCAATATATTTTTTATTATTTTAACTGCGAAATGTTGACATTATTGGCTCATTTAGCCTGTGATTAAATCGCTTGACATCAACTTTTCTTCCTTCGTTTCCAATAACATAATATTCTATATATTTGTTTTGAAAACTGCTCAATGGTTTTATTAAAAAATCCGATCCCTGATAGGTCCAGATTATGCTTGGTTTTCTTTATGTACTTCTTATTATTTGTTTTACCGCGTCAGTTATCAACATTCCTGTCTTAACTGAAATATTATACCAAATGCGTAATTGATAAAAACATTTACAACGCTAAACATATATTTTGTGTTATTATTGAAAAGAGCAACATTTGACACATTAACTAAATTTAGCACCCAGATATCATCAACGAAATTTTTGACAACTTTACGTAGCGGAAACTTTTAATTTAGGTTTTTGTATGTCTGATGCAAGATCATACTTTAATTCTTTTTTTTTTATAGAGGCTGGCTTTATATTTTGCTCCAATAAATCCATTCACGCCCTCGCATGTTTATATTTGGTTAGACGAATAATTTATTATTCGAAATTTTTTTGATATATATTTTATTGCTTCACCAGGTGAAAGTTTAAATGAAACATAATAATTGTTATTACAATTAGCCAAGTATGTGCCCGATCCATCATTGAAATTTTGTATATTGATCACGCTCGAAACACCAGCAGCGACACCTTCGGTGTTATGTTTATTTTTAGAATAAACTCCAAGGAAATGTTTTACTTTAGCTCATCAACTATGTCAGAGTTGCTTAACGCAGACGTGTATCTGGCAAAGATACAAACTGTCCTCCGTCAGTTCGCAGCAGATTTGACAATAGACTTCCCGCTACTTCTTTTTATTCGTTTCTGTAGTTCTTTTTTCTGTTTTTCATCAGGGCATCATATTGATCTTGGGACAAAACGTTTCTTTATTTTCTTGTTTATATCAATGACATTAAAAACTACTGGAGGAATTTTAATGGTATCTGTCACGTCGGATACAAAAATAGATTTTATAGTGATTTAAGTCAGTCTTGGTTCACAGCTTCGAAGCTCAAAGGAATTTTTTTTCTGTTTTTGTAAGCTAAGAATAATTTTTTATTTAAAATAATTTATTTTCTCTGGGAACGTTTAGTGCTCATCAGAAGTCATGGACAAAGACGTTTACTGAAAATTATTTAGAAATCTATAGCCAGAATATTAATTTTAGTGATTCATCAAGGAAATGTTGACACGACAAGGCAGATGTTATAGAAGACTTCATCGCCTTCCATCTTGGAATTTCGTCGGGATTAAACATTGAGTCTCTTAGAACATTTTAGTGATATAATTTATATTTTTAGTTTTTGGATTAGATTCACAAGCCACAAGTTCTATTTCAAGCTTTTCAAGGGAAATTAATTATCTTGTTAAATTTACAAAGCTTGTTGTTTTCACTCTTTTTATGATACATTTGTACTAGTCTACACTTAACATCTATTGTTAGTGGTACATGAAGAACATCTTAGCTTTCATCAATGTTAGTTTTTCTATTGATAATAATATCAAATCATGCTTTACGTATAGCGACATATCTTCTTGTTTTTACATACAAAGAAAAATTCTTATTTCGATATACATTTTGCCAAATGTTTAGAGATATTCACAAAATTGGTAAGATGAAGTCCAGATATCGAAGAAATGTTTATAAATACTAGACAATATTTTATCGTTCAATATGAAATAATACTTTGTTTGTACCGACTAGGAATTGCACTTCCTTGACATCTGCCCATAATCTCTTAAGTCATTATCCTAAATTGTATAGATTTAGTGCGAATATTGATAAAACTACCTGCAATGTTATATTGTTGGATGTAACGTTGGATGTGAGGTTCATTTATATCAGATTTTTGAAGAAAAATGTAGAAACACTGGCTTTATAGTGGAATATGTAATGTTTTCAATTAACTTGCAAAAATGGTATAAAATAGCATATGCAAGATAAATCATATTGGTCAGAAAGAGCTTCACACCATTAGGTAGAATGACAGATGTAACAAGTTCAGTTTTATCTGATATAAATTATATTTTTCCATTATTACCATCACCATAACAATTCCAATATAAATCAAGTACACATTTTATAAATTTGTGTGGACTAATTCAACTTAAAAACATTTTAGAGGTATATTGCCAAAATATCTCTAAATTTATCTTGCTTGGGAAGACTACCAAGAGAACAAAGAATATTACCTAATATTATTGGACAGATGTTTGTTCATGTCCTTAGAAATATGTTATAATAAATGTAAATGTTTTACATGATTTCACCAACAACATGGGATAGCAGGTATATTTGATTTATTTATTTGATTTATTTATTCTTTTTGGGACTTCAGAACATATATGCAGAAATAAATACATTTTTCTTCCCTTCACATTTACTTTATTTGTTTCCTAAGTGATATTGACCTACAATTCAAGAGACTTATTTTTATCAATTTGCATCAAAACAATAATCTGGATATCAACACGTCCCTCCCCATGAACAAGAGTTCCATAAAACAGGGCAAGAAATGTGCTGTGATTTACATTATCATGGAGTTCATTAATTTGTTATCATTAAAACTGCATCTGAGCAGAATGGCTTATATATATATATATTAACTAATGAGCATCCTGCAAAAAAATGGGGAAATACAATATTCCAGTGGCAGTAAATGGAGATAAATAATACAGTTATAATTAAAGGCAACATAATTCAGGCAGCATTCATTTGGCTAAAATTATGTTTGATTAATACAGTATCAGAAAATCTGCCTTGAAAATGTGTTACTAGCAGAGATATAAACAAAGAACAACTATATGGTATACACACTATGTTTATTCAAGACATGATTATACATATGATAAATTATGATAGAAAATCAAAGCTTAATCAAACATACAAAACACAAAGTTAAACAATTTAAATTAGATTGTATCTAATATATCAGACACCAGTTTTACTGAACATCTCAAAGACTTTGTTTCTAAGCTGAGACTTTTTAGTATTAAAAGATAACCATGTTTGATTTGGTTATTTACATTTTGATATCAGTTTGATCACATACGTTAGATGTAATCCTATATGTAACTCTTTGTCAAAACTTAAATATGGTAAGAAATGACTTAAGAAAAATAATTTTAAATTTTGATTTGAAGAGAAATATTCAGAACTTTAGTGAAAATAAGGCAATGCATATTTCTTAAATGTAATGATCTGGGTTTGGAGTAATAATACAATGTCACAGAAAGTTGCTACTTTACTATTGGTTGGCGAATCATATCTAATCAAGGAATCTATATCTGATAATATCACCTATGTAAACAATTACAGAATCAATTTAAATTAACTTCAACATTCACCTAATTTGCACTGTTATTATGTTGCAGAGAGTCTGTTGTTTGGTATATAGTCAAAAAATGTAACTGAGTCATGAAAGCAAGATAAAAAGATTAATTTTAAAATTATCTCAGTGTCCATTATCAGTCATTGCAGAATCATTTATTTAGAAAATAATGTGTAATGTCCACACAAACCAAACTTATGTTTACTATAGTTTGTCCAAAAGTAAATCAACATTTTCTGGATTTTCAAATCTGTATTGAAAGATCAA
Organism: Potamilus streckersoni; assembly: GCA_016746295.1. Lineage (NCBI taxonomy): Eukaryota > Metazoa > Mollusca > Bivalvia > Unionida > Unionidae > Potamilus > Potamilus streckersoni. Next base: position 448,815 of record JAEAOA010002326.1, on the reverse strand, counting down.
ACTCAGTTATTACCATTTAATCTGCTAATTAGCATACCCTGGAATCCAAAAAGAGATAAAAAAAAATAAATTTGTACTGTATTTATTGTTTCTTTACTGATACCAGATGAAAGAAATTTTAAAACTTTTAAAGAATAGCAAATGCATGATTCCAACTTCATGCTATTACAACTTACCTTGGTAATAATCAATAATTGATCAAAACAGATATGAAAACCAAACTAAAGAACAAAATACATGAATAATACACAGTTTGTCTCTCTGGTTTCACTGGCAAATATATACATTTAGCAAAAATCAAAACTGCTTTCATTACAAAGATAATGAAAACGCTGTATAATATTTATTACATAATGATTCAAACACTATATTGATAATACATGATAAGTCCAACACTGTTTAATGATATTACATTAGGAAGCAAACTCTATAATTGTTACTACACAATGAAACAAACACTGTAATTCATTACATGATAAAGAACATAACATATATGTTGCTACATGATAAACCCAACAGTGTGTATTGTTTTTACTTGATGAGTGGAACACTGTATTTATGTTACATTTTTTATCATATATTGTTCATTACTCAAATTCACAACTGCTCCAATACACTAAGTGTTTAGAACACCTGCCATAGATATGGGAGGCCATAGATTCAACCCTTACCTTGTCATAAAAAACAAACTTTCAAAAATTGTGCTAGCAACTACATTCCTTGGTATTCAGGATTATCAGTTTAGTGTTAGGACTGATTCACAATAAAGTGGCGCATTACATACATCATATTGATATGATTGTAAAATTATTAAAGCTATGTTCAAAATCCAATAACACATACACACAAACATTTTTTACTGTCCAACACTTAACAAAAATGGTATAACTATTATCTCTACATGATAAATATTAGGTTATGCCAATCTGGAGGGTGGGATGGGGCTTGTGACATAGGTAATGATTTAGTAATCTGGCTATTTATTGGCATAAATTATCATTTTCAACACTAGATCAGTTCCAACCAGTTTTGTATGCCATTTAACAAACAACTGGTCATCATGCACGGGTCAGGTCAACTAATAATGGTCACACCCGAAACCTGTACATGATTTTTTATGTGATATTAATATCAACTTCTCTCCATGCTGTGACAATATTTAAATGCTTAAATAGAACTTAAATCTATAATCCTTGTGGTTTGTCTAATTCCCAAAAAGTTACACCAATTGTACCTCTTCCATTACTTACCATGTATATGATGCTAAACACCAAAATATGACAGAATTATTAGTACAATTACTCGAAATAAGTGACTACTGTTCAGTTTTTCCTACCTACAAACTTGGTCCAAATGCTACAAAGAATAGAAATGATTCAGAAATGAAATAAAATGTAATAAATTTTCTATTCGAGTAAATGAATGCATCATTTGACATAATTTTGGAATGTCAAAATCCAGATAAAGTTCTTGAATTGTTTTAGTCAAAATTTCCATTCACTAGTTGTCATTTTCAAGGTCAATTTGTAACCATGCTTCACACAATTAAGAAAAACAAAAACAAAAAACAAACAGCTCTCCTGGTAAAAAGCTCTAAATTGCTAGAAAGCTAGGGTAACAAAAAAAAAAAACAAAGGCATAGATTAAGATCTAAACCACCACCACCAATTGTAATAATGATATCAAAAATAATTACCCAACACCAAATTATACAAAATTAAAATAACACATAGGAAAATAATGTAAAAAATGAATGAAGATATAAAACATTATTTCAAAACCCTATTATTCATAAAGGCACAATGTGAGAATGTGTATTTTATAAATTTTTGGAACCAAGTGCTAGCATAATACACAAGGCAGTATCACACATTCTGAGCTTGAGGATAAAATTGAATAAATTTCCTTGAATGTTAAGAAGATTAGAATATTTATTGAAAATGGGAATAGTCTTCCAGAAAATTACAGATCCATTTATGTCCTACCCACCACTTAGATGTTGTTGAAAGACATGATAAACACCCAATATTTTCTTAGAAACAAATAATGGTATTGGTCAATAGCAACTAGGCATTCAATGAAACTACTCATTTCATACTGCATTGATAAAGATAGATGGCAGGTAGCTTAAATATAGCTGACAAGTGGCTTAAAGATTCTGATATGATAGTGAAAATGTTCAGTTTATTTGCAGCAATATATACACAATGGTAAGCTCACTGAATACAATTTCAATTGAAAGCCATTTCCTGGACATTAGATTGTACTAGTAACAGAACTGAGAAGGTGAAAAGCAAATGTTGTACATAAAGTCCTTGCTTAATACAGTATGCTATAAGTCATGCCTCATTCCTAGGACCTAACCTATACTTTAATTACCTGTCATTGTATACATAAAATACTTAAACTAGTATGTAGGCAAATGATGTATTATCCCATACAATCCTGTCAAACCTGTAACACAATTAACGAACATATGATGATGTTACTAATATCATTAAAGGTTGTCATGACAATGGACTGTGTATCAATATCCCACAAAAACTCTGACATGCTACATAGAATAAAAACTGATTATCCATGCAAAACCCCATATGATTCTATGTAAATAATTAACTTGTATCTGATGTGCAATGCCATAATCTCTTATGAGTATATCTTGATAAGCTGTTTCAAAGTCAATTCCATATTTAAACTTGGTGAGGCCTTAAGTTATGGGAAGCTCTAGAGGCCTTATTTGGTAAGTCTTAACAGAGACTAAACTTGTCAAAAGATCATTCTGAAATTTTGAGAATTCACTTTAGACTCTGAGGCTCTAAGCTGGTTTATGCCTATGCCTAAATCTGCTTATGCCTAAATCTGGCCCTGCTTGGAATCATTCTGTGTAGTGTGTCAGTAACAGCATAACTTTCAAACTACTATTACTGTTAAAACTGAAGAAATATCTGCTAGCATAGCCATGGAAACTACTGTATCTGACTTATATACTATCTACTATAGACTTATATTACTTATTACAGTAAAACCTGTCTTGAGAGACCACTGCTATGAAAGACCACCTGTCATGAGAGACCACTGTATAGGGCTCATTGATACATCTAATATTAATCATATAATCATTGTCCAAAATCATTCATCAAGTTTCATAAAACATACATCAAGTATTACGAAAGATACAACTAACATTATACAAAATTCATTAAAACCATTTCCTGGCAGATTTAAATTTTAAAACTTATTTCCTTTTGACAAACGAATTTATTTCATTAGTGTATGTATGTCCATAAAGCCGTCCTTAATTGAGTGCCTCTATACCTTAATAAAATAAATGTCCAAAAAAGAAATAACTAATACTGCCTCCATTTATTGTTCAGCAACAGACCTGTGTTTAAAACAACCAACATCAAAAACTAATGCACTGAAACAGATTTCCATATACAGGAAATTCTGAATTGATCAGGCTATTTCAACTAATTTCAATAGTGTCTCTCACAAATACAACAGTTTTAATGCATGTGCATAAATCATCTACAAGAATGTTACACTGATGGAAATGTACAACTGTTGCAAGGTTTAAGTTAGCTATTTATATGACATTTACCAGTAATTCATATTCTCATTCTTTCTTATATTGTTTAGAGAAATAGAATGTTGTATCCATCTGAGAGGCACATTATCAAATAGATTGCTAAATGAGGTAAAAACTCTAAATATAAGCATTATATTATTATTAATGTTGTAAATGATAAACACTTTGCTAACCCCTCAAATATTCACCAGATCATTGGTAAACATTGCATAATCATTATTATTACATAATGATTCATACTTCATACATGCTTTACACATCTGTAGTTCACTGGCAAACACCTATGCTTCACAGACATTAAATACATTTTATGTTTATAATAACATTATTAGTCATACATGTTTTATGACCATTTTGAGGTTTGTGCTCAATAGTTGTAATTATCAAACACAAAATTATTATTATTATTGCATGATGAATCATACATTGTTGTCCCTACAGATTCAGTCAGAAAAGTCATCACTTAGCAAATATTGCATTATAGTTAGTATTACTCGATGAATGTATGCATGGCTGACTCATATTCACTTACAAGCATAGCAACTTAGCAAACCATGTAAATTCATTATTATTACACAATGCATCTTACATGATTTGTCCCTTTCATGTTTAATGACAATAATTTACCTAATACCAATGCTGCATACATGTTGTTAATAAGTAACCTACCATAAAGTAATTGTCATTTCCAAGGTCAATGACAAACATCTGCAATTATTATACATTGTAGTATAATTATAATCACATGATTTATCCATTTCAAATTCAAACAAGCATTTACAATTAGCAATATTTTGTTCTTATTACTATCTCATGGTTCAAAAGAAGGTCCATTAACAAAGTGGCTGCAAGAAATATGCACAAACTTGAAAAAATACTCAGACTGGTAAATGGTTTCTATTTCAATGGTTGAGTTTGACAGACTTCTTGAAATTGCATGCATGAGATCAAACAAGAACAATTATATTGAAGCCATATCTGCTTAAAATCTTCCACGGTGTTCTTAATAGCTATAAAATATAATGAAATGAAAGGTAGAAAAACAAAATGAAATGTCCTAATTGTAAGACAACCTCTAATAAGCAAGAAGTGATAAAATGATAAACATGCATTAAAGTTACATACATATACAGTTTTAGAGAAATGATCTGAATATTGTTTTAGAATTGTAGATGTAAGATTTTTCGACAAAATTGAGAATTAGTAATGTAATGATACATATAATCAATTCTAATTTTGAAATTAATCACTCATTTATGTTCAGGTTCAAAATGATTTATTTAAGGTCAATTTTTTATCCTACAAACAACCATACAATAATTGTCATTTCCCTTGTCAATGATAAACATTTGTAATTATCAAACATGTTCAGGTAAAAACCATAAATATTAACCACTTATTTATGTACAAATTAGCAATTATCTACTTATGATCTTTGTCCTGAAGATTCTCATATATGTTTGAGTACAAAATCAAACTTTTAAAGAAGAGTTTGAGATTTTAGAAATGAGACATAAGTAAAATCCTTGAATTTCTAAGATGAACTTTGACACAGATGGAGAGGATTTTTATAGATATATGTCTTGGCAAATCTATTAATTTTAAAGGCATCAAAATGAAGTGTTTTGGGTACACTTAGATATCCTGTAGATCTCATTGCATCAGGTATGGTGCTACTAAAGTCATACAAATTTAGAATCTGACTTAGATATCATCCAGTATATATAGTTGCCCAAGCTTTAAAGGCTACTAAAGTCTAAAGTATTTACACTATGAATACAAAACCAATACCCGAATTCTGATATTGATGCCATAATACAATATATATCTGACCTCAAAAGACCAGGACTATCATAAGGGAAGGTTAAACATATAAACCACTGACAGTTTGGAAGATAAATGTCTGATTATAGAAACAGTTTCATAACAAACATAAAGTACTCAAAATCATGATGCCTATTTGGTCTGTCGTTTGAACTCCAATAATGAGATGTCATTAGTTTAAAAGCCTGAATTTGAATATAAAATGAAAATTTTACATAATCAAATACCCCAGTAAAATTATATATATATATATATATATATATATATAGATATATATATATATATATATATATATATATATATATATATAGATATATATATATATATATATATATATATATATATATATATATATATATATATATATATATATATTAACAACATTACAAAATAAATACAAATATATAATTGGATTGGAGTCTGTAAGCTAGATAATGCAGCTATATATACAGCAATATATGTACAGATACAGGATTCAGACAAATATTGTTCGGAGTCTAGGCATCTATTATAGAATTCAGTTAAGCAGAAAGCTACTACATATTCACAGAATATTAGAATACAAATAATGTGCAAAAAAGAATAACAAATTGACTAATAACAAATAAAAATGTTATCTATGAAATTATCAGTTTCATATACAAATGTTTATAAGTGGGTTACCAGTTTGGTTTGTCCTGACCAAACCAAAAATCTGAATTCAATAACAAATGACATGTTTTCATGAGACAACTAAAACATCTTTATAGAAATATAAGCACATATATATGAAAAATTCAGACTTAAGGCTTTCTAAAACTATCAATCAACATGAATGCAGTTTCCAATGTTTCCTTCTGAATTAGGTCTTGGTCACATAAATGATATGTGAAACTGACCTTTTCTTATAACAAATAACAAAGATAGATCAATTACAAATTATTGGTCCCATGTAGCTTCATGCATCTAGTGTGCCTGCTGAATGAACTGTCAATCTGACCTTATTTTATAACCTATAAGAGGACTCAAGTAGCAGTGTGCCTGCTGATTTTTCTGTCCATTACATATTTCATTATACACCTGTTTAGCCATATGCAGCTAAGACCATTCGAGCAAGATAGCTTTATACTAATTTGCACATAAACTAGCTACTCATGAATATTTCAATATAAAATCAAAGTGAAAGGTCATTCATGTAGAGTTACAAACAGATGTCATGAGTAACAGACAAACAAATTGCTCCCAGGCTGACCTACAATAGGTACAAATTGATCAAGAGGTTGACTAAAAATTGTATAATATACAAGTATGCAGGAATCAACTGAACAGCTCCAATAACTGAGCTAGAAGGAAGTAATATAAATATATAATAAAACTGCTCATCAAGGTGGCTAAGAATCAGATAATGTAAATATATACAAAAAAGCAAAAATGCAGACCAGGTTGTCCTACATTTGGTAATATATATTAAAATATATAATAGTTACTGAGGTTGACCTAAAATCATGCTTAAAAAATATATACAGAAAAATACAAAAAACAGGTCATCTTGTTGAAAAACAGTTATGCCATATAAACATTATAAAAAGAAAACTAACTGATCCTCAGTCTGTTAAACAATTAGATAATGTAAGTATATATAATAAGTAATCAAACTGAGTCTTCAGTCAGCCTACATTCAAGTGATATAAATATATACAGAAAAATACAAACTGCTTCCCAGCTTTACCAACAATGAGATAATACAAAGATAGAAAACAAAGATACTGATCCCCAGGATGACATGCAATCAGGCAATGAAAAAATATACAGAAATGATTAATGTTCTTAATGTTCTTCTCTACATAACCACCAATCAGGTAATATAAATATATACAGAAAACTTTAAAATTCCTCACCTGATTGACACACAGATATGTGATTTAAACAAAGACCTTACCTCAAAGTTCATCTATGGTTTGGTAATGCAAATATTAATATACAAAAATAATATTTACAAGAACAAAAACAACCGAAACTGACCCTCACATTTACCTCCAAATAAAATGTAATATAAATATTTACAGTAAACAGCCACACTGCTTTAAAATTAGTCTTACAATAAGGCAATGTACAAATATACAGGAAAATAAATAATTTTCTACACAGGTTGAATTACAATCATGTAACATAAATATTTACAAAAATTATAATAAACTTAAAGACTTTTCCCCATGTTGACCTTGAATCATGTACTATAAAGAAATAGATCAAAGATCCAAAAGGGTCACAAGGTTGACCTCTAATATGCAGCATAAATGCTTACAGAAAATAAACTGCTCAGTTTTGCCTATGACTAGGTGATGTCAGTAAATACAACAAAATTGCTCCCTGGTTTTGACTAATATTAGAGAATATAAATATTTACAAAAATTAACCAAAGTTATATTTACATATATGCATAAAGTATCCAAATTAATCCCTATGTAGCTCTGCAAATCCAGTAACATATACAAAATACAGCAAAGCAGATCTCAGGTATAACCTATAATAAAGCAATATTGATATATACAGAAATTTAACCAAACTGCTTTTCTGCTTGATCTACATGCATGCAATATAAACAAATCTTAACTGATCCTCAGTTTTTCCTACAATCATTTACTGTAAATACATGCTGTTTAAGTTGATCTACATACAGGAAAATAGATAGAAAAAACAAACCACTTAGCAGGTTGCACTCTGACATATTTGGCAAATGATACAAGCTTTGTACCTTGTTTTCATCTCATTTTGCAAAGATTTCACACAAAGTAACATACAATAATATGTTGTCAAGTTTGTGATAGGAATGTTATTGATAATTATTTTTTTAAAAAAGGAGTAAATATTCAATAAAATGAGACAAACTAAAAAACTAGGCTGATCCTGGATATCTAATGCAACCAATCAGACATTATCACTGTCAATCGTTCTCTTTTGAAAGACTATATCAAAATCTTAAAATAATTTTGTGAAACCAGACATGAAAGAAATGCAGGTTACTGATGTTTACATTGGAATATCAGGTTTACATAATTTATTCAAGTTTCCAGTATTCATATCTGTCTATGTCTCTCTTTTACTCTCTGCCTCTCTGTCTTAATCTCTAATTGTATATATAAAAACACAAATAGCAAGGATGATCATTACATCTGATACTAAAATGTATACATTGTAGAGCTTTCGTTGTTCATTATATAGTCAAAAAATATTATTGATATGAAATCAAGAGAATATAAAAATATGTCAACATTGTCACAGTGTGTACATTTACCGGTCATTATATTTCCCCAAAATTTGTTTAATACTAAACTCTAATAAGTGTAATTTATAAAGTTCATATTGATCTATTCAATTTTATTATAATTTGTCAAATAGATATAACAAATTCAAATTTTGGATTCCTTTTAGAAAAGACAGCAAGCTACATAGTGATGATTGACAGGGATTTGTGTCATGATATCTCTGTTAAAAGTTATTAATTTAGTGAACTTAATTTACTTTTTTTGAAAAAAAAATTGCAATCTTGGTGGTGTAAGGGAAATAACTTGACTTGTTCAGGCCTGCATGGTGCAGGAGTTTATTCCCTTTATTCAAGAGTTAAATTTAAGCATCATAATAGTGGAAGAGATAAGTTTCATTAGGTAAGATAATTTTTGTGATTCTTGTTGGCAATGGTTTTCTCTCTTCAACCATGTGTTGAGCAGAGAACAAAGTATTCCAGATTTTGTTTATTGGTATTGAACATTTTTAATAGTTGTGTAAATATTCAAATATCAATTTAGAATCATACATATGTAATAATATATATATATATATATATATATATATATATATATATATATATATATATATATATATATATATATATATATATATATAGGTTACTGCATTTGTATGGGAAAATATGAAGAGTTTTTCTGATGGATATACTGCATGACCTTGGGAGAGCAGTATACCCTTCCGACAAAATGAGTACATATTTTCCCATACAAATATAGTAACCTTTTTATTATATGCTCATTTCTTATTCTTCCCAAGGCTTAAATATATAAACAAAAATACACTGAAAGAAACAAAGTAACTAAATGTACACTGTATTCCGAACTAAATATATAAGCATTGATGGATCATTACACAACATTATTGAGCGCATAACTCTGCCCAGATAGCGCTAGCCGTAAGTTTTGAAAGAAAATGGCACTTGCTCGACTTAAAATTAAAATTTGGAGTAATATTGTTGATGAATATACATTTCAACAACTTTACCATTTGATCTGGAATGAATACCTTTTGGTATATTTGTCAATTCAACACAATCTTTAGATTATGATCTGGATTTATCTACATAAAGTGACTTGCATCACTTTCAAGCAGCGTCTGCCAAATTAATGTTTTGAATTGGGTTGACATCAGCATGCATAATTCTTTTCTGTCATTGAATGATTCAGATCGCAATGTGGGAAAATTATGAAGCCTTTTCATTGCAATTATCGAGAACATGCTGTGGAATTTAACGTTTACTTCATTTTGAGTGCAGTAAGGAGGATGTAACTACACTTGGAATATACTCAAAATTAAAGTACAATTTCATAATGTGTAATCAATATTAAGAACCCATGACATGGCTCATCTAATTTAGATTTATAGACCTACAAAATATATTTTTGAGGAAAATCAGGATGTAAAATTGTAAGTATATTTTTGGCCATTTTTATTAACAGCTAAATAAGACAGTTTATGTTTATAACTTGCATTTTATTGTGAGGAATCTGTATAGCATCAATATATAGTTAAATTTGAAACATTGTATCAAAAATGTAAACGCAGAATGTGCCAAATCAGTTTGTATCTGTCAGTCTATGAAACATTAGCTGGTATGTGGCCGGCAATGAAATATATGCTTTAGTTCATTCATAAAAATTTGTTTACATTAGAAAATAGTTCCTTTGCATGTGGATACTGTAAGAAGGTGTTCAATATCAGTGAATATTGCACGATTTTGACAATGTAAAGCTAACAGATAAAAAGGATGAGCATATATATATATATATATATATATATATATATATATATATATATATATATATATATATATCGCTGTATATAACATATGTCACATATTGACTAACAAGTCTAGATTATAATTTGGTAGTTTATATCTTAGTATAAATAAAATTTTCAAACATTTAATGGGAATTAAGTCTGTTTGAAGCAATGATACACATACTATCTTAATAGCAACTTCATAATAAGAACTAAAAGAGTATCATTGCAATGATATAGTGATAATTACAATACCATTGGGAGAGAGTTTAAAAATCACAGAAGCTGGCAAATTTCTTTAATTACTTGAACATGTACCAGGTTATCAACTAATAACTGTGATTAAATTTTAAAATAATAATGACCAAACATTTCATATCTTTTTTAATAATTAAGAATATAAAACAACATACAGAAAACTTTGCTTGTCTAGTGTTTTGCATATCAAAAACAGAAGTAAAATATCTAGTGTGGATCCTCTCCCAACTAAACATCATGGTTGCTGAACTGGGATTATCAAACAAGGAAAGATTTTGATAAAAAGTATTTGGCCATTGATCTACTGAATCTCCCACTGTTATTAAAACGGGCCTACAGGGAATGAAGGGGTCCAATGGAACTTTTAGGCGGACTAGGAGTGGCGGCCCATTCGTAGTGACTGCTTGACCAATCGACAGCGGTAGGACTGAAGATGCCACATTGTCATCTGGACACCTCAGGATCTCCCACCTTTGGGTTACATATCATTATCACTACTAGATCAGACGTATCACCATCATCGCTCTTAGACCAAAACTATACTCACGACTGCTATTTGAGCTAACGTCATTCTCGCTATTTAAGCGACAATCTTTGTTTTTGTGTAAACATCATTATCGCTAATTAAGCGGACACAATGCTAACATTATTATTTATTTGGAACCAATATGTTTGCAAAATTATTATTTATTTGGAACCAATATATGTTTGCAAAATTATTTGTCATTGTTGGAGTGAATTATTATGTTAAGTTTTGCAAAATCATTTATCCCTATTTTGAATTTTGTTTTTGAGTCGTTAAGATTTGGTGGTGCATGTAATGTTTGTTCTCTATCGTTCATACTTGGCAGACAAGTATATTCTTGGATCTGAAATTTATGCTAAACATTTCATTCATTTTGAACTTTATAAGAACTATTTTAAGATTATTTTGAATTCAGTTTATAATATTGTAAGTTCCTCACATATTCATATTTTATAATAATAATTAAATTGTTTATTAAATATAACAAAACTAGATGGTTTTGCTTCTTTCTTTTAGATTCTTAATAACAAGCATCCGAATTTCGTCCTACAAAAAAGAGACAGAAATTGATTCTCATTGATCGAGATTTTCGTTATAGGTCACTTTCGATTAAAGATAAATTTCGTGGGTGTGTCATGATAATCATATTAAGGATTATCTGTCTCTTGCTGGAACTGCAAAATTATGGTCAAAATAATTAGGTTCTCGGCATATACTGTTGTGTATTATTATTTGATATTACTTTACTTTCAGAATTGCGGGTATTCGAACATTCCAACATACTGAACATTTAGTGACAGCTTCAATTATCTGCACCGACCAAATAAACAAAGAAGGGGTCTGAAAGTTAAGGTTGCAACTCTCTAATAGTTTCGTCATCTACCCTGGATCTCCAACGTCCAATAGGTACTTACTTATATATATATATATATATATATATATATATATATATATATATATATATATATATATATATATATATATATATTGGAGCATTTTCTCCGCTTAGTGTACAAGTCTATTAATGTTTCAGTCTCAGAATAGTTTAAGAGTATCGTACATGAATTATTGTAGCATTAAAATTCACTTAAAGGTTACCGGCCACACTCCAGCAGTGTTCTGTTTACATCAAATTTGCATTACATTATTAAAATTGGTTATACGCGCACAAAATGAAGAAAAAAAATGTAAAGAAGAAATAATAATTTAATTGCTCTATAAAGACGTATACAATGCAGTTACTTCCCCTTTTCTACGATTTCCCACTTATAGACGCCAGCCGGATGTGACGTACATTTATCACCACAAGACGTAGTCCATGCTTCTTGATTTAGGAAAATAAAACATAAACCATGGATAGGGGAAATTTAGATGAAATTACTAAAATCTAATTTAATGTTCAGCCTTATATTGATATGTGTGCGCGACACACTTGATTGTGTCGCTTTCAAAAGTGTTTCAATTTATTTTGAAATATTCCCGTTAACACAGGTGAAAAGAAATCAATCTTAGCTTTTGTATGTCGGCCGACGTTATTTAAAAACAAGTCGGCATATTAAAAAGAATCCAAAGAAACCAAACTTGACTCACTACTTATGTGGTCTAACTTCAAAAGAAAAATGGGCACTCTTAAAATCTACCAAAGTCAGTTTTCTGGGTTGTTTGCTTTGTAATAAAATATCCTTAGTATTTGATATCCTGCGGAAAGTTTAAGAAAATAATTTACTGCTCGCATCACACACACAAACCGGTTTCCACTACATGGGTATATTTTTTTCTTAATAATCTTTTTCAAATCACACTTTCATATTACGATTTTTTTTGTAATAAAGCGCATCAATCGTTTACAACTTCCTTGAAACCCCAGTTGTACTTTCAGAATTGCTAAAAACGAAAAACGCGTCCTATAGTCAAAAATTGGATGCTTTAAGTAATAGATAATTTCATTCATTAATGAGAATGCATTTCATGATACAATGCATTCATCCTCACTTTCAAAGAGAACGATATGTAAGTAGTATTGAGTGTATACAATTTCATTACAGGGCATTGTACAATGATGTTATGTAACGGAAAATCAATGATGAAGCAATAGTGTAGAAAATACAATCATACATATTTAGTTTATTTGTAATTTGAAGTAACGAAAATCACACAAAAGAACCAAATGTGGTGATACCTTTTAAATGCAGCTCTTTTTTTTCTACGTCATATCTCGCATAAGTGAGGAGGTTTGAGGATTAACCAGATAGTAATGCAAGAGACAAAAAGGCATTCCACGCACATTTTACAAATCAAAAGAGAAACTCATGTATGTATGTATGTATGTATGTATGTATGTATGTATGTATGTATGTATGTATGTATGTATGTTTGTATGTATGTATGTATGTATGTATGTATGTATGTATGTATGTATGTATGTATGTATGTATGTATGTATGTATGTATGTATGTATGTGTGTGTATGTGTGTGTGTGTATGTATGTATGTATGTATGTATGTATGTATGTATGTATGTATGTATGTATGTATGTATGTATGTATGTATGTATGTATGTATGTATGCATAATCAACAGAATATTCACACCACCGATATATTATGTTTCAGTATGTGATGTTTAGAAATGAAAATTTAGTTCGTAAATGCAAAGAGTGATGTTTGCATGCTTATCAAAGGTGTTCAAGTATAACAAAGCACGCCAATTATCTCTTGGTTCAATGTCACTAATGAAGTAACTGGAAAATGATGGACAGTATGCTATTGGTGCATGAAAAAGCTGACATTCTGTTAAGTTCAATGAAAATTACTTAATTATGAATAGACACAGCAAAAGTACAAATCAACCAACAAAAGCATATAAAGCATATAAACGTATACATATCTTAAGTTAAAATAATTTCATTGTAATGGTAGAAGATGGACAATCTAACTCGTAAGGCGAACCTGAAGCTTAATGAAACGATTTGGATCACCTAGGCTGGTTAGTTCTTTGCTTTATTACTTCATGTACCGCACTACTCTCCCTTTATTTTGACAATCGTCCTGTACTCATTCAAATATTTCCTGTTTGGAAGATCGAAAACCATACCCAAGCGCAACACACACTGTTTAGAGTTTGACTAGTTGAAAATGCAATGGGTGGGATACAAGACCGAAACCGATTCCCTCTCGTAGGCAGGCATACAGCCTACTAAACTAAAATGTCTAGGCTGAGTAGGCATTACTGTGTTGCGGAATGCATTTGTTACACTTAAGTCGCACGTGAGGCATTTGAAGATTAGTGTCTTATATCTACTGGATATTAGCAGCAGTGTACAAGAGTATGTTGCCAGAACTCGAATGAGTCACATATAAGTGTGAAAGAGTCTTTATCCAGAACTCAATAGAGTTACATAATTGTGGGCAAGAGTCTCTTTCTAGAATTCTGAGATACACAGTAGTGCACAAGAGTCTTTTCCAAGAACTCGAATGTGATACATACCATTGTGCAAGTAACTCCAGAACTTGAATTATGCACATAATACTGTGCAAGGCTCTCTTTCCAGATCACCAATTAGTTACATAGTAGTGTGCAAGAGTCTCTTTCCAGATCACCAGTTAGTTACATAGTAGTGTGCAAGAGTCTCTTTCCAGATCACCAATTAGTTACATAGTAGTGTGCAAGTGTCTCTCACCAGAACTAGAATGAGATATATAGTAGTGTGCAAGAGTATCTTCCTAGTCCTCGAATGAGTTACATTCAGAAGAAACTAAATTCATTCTAGTTCAGATGTTTATATTAAATATCCATGTGATGAAGATATAAAGCCATAAAAAGGAAATCTACGAATGATGACTCGTTTCGTATACGTTGTATTCAATGAATGTATTCATGTTGTTGTTATTGTAGAGTTTAATGCCAGTTTCAGCACATTCCATGACACTCATGTTGGCTAAAATTAATGGTGGAGTAAGAACTCGGAAAAATACCCAGAAAGAACCAATGACCCACGAGAATCAACTGGCGAGTTTTCTCACATACCATCATTGGCCTAATATGAGACTTGAACCCACAAGACAGGGGTGACATGGCAATGATTTGTAACAAGAGCGCTTTAGACCAATAGCCCACCTGGGCCTCATGTATGTATGTACGTATGTAGGTAAGTAGGTATGATTGTATGTGTATGTGTGCGTGCGTGCGTTAGTATATATATATATATATATATATATATATATATATATATATATATATATATATATATATATATATATATATATAGCTTTTAACAGAAGTTCACTCCATTAGTGACCGTATGAGAATAATTTAAGGTAAGTTTCTATAAAATAGTACGAAGGACGTCGTAATATAGCTCTTTCCAAAAAGATGCAAACGTAAAGTACATATAATTAAAAAAATACTTAGTTTATACATCGGTTGAGAGAAGACAAAATCTTCATAATGTTAGTATCTTCTGAAAGTATATTTGATACTGAGATGTTTGCAGCAAAACCTGTGTACAATTTGACAAATGATCTATATTGGATCAGATGGTAACTTTGGAGATTAACTCCCCCACATAGTGCCCATGTAAGTCTTGTTTCTGGAGCCACTCTAAAGCCTTATCCTCCAGCATCTGCCATTCGTCATGTTTCTCTAAGTGATGTTTCCTTAACCAGGCAATCACATGCACTGTTGCAACAACAGAGTCATCCTTAAGAAAATAATGACAAAGACAATTCTTAAAAAAATGTTATATTGAATTTTTCTGAATTTAAATAAAATATGGAAAATCTTTAAACGATAAATATCTAAACGTTAAACACGCTATAAGAACGCTCCTAGATAATATATAGAAGATAATAGATATGCTGGGTATCCGTAGCTATATAATGAGGCTTATTTATCTAATAATAACAAATCAAAGAATACACAGTATAGATATCATCCTGTTCTCTAGCAAAAATCTTGCGGAATATTCTGCAGTAAGAAACTTGACAACATTATGCCGTAAAACAAGCATTGAAAAATCATTATTACGTGCTATTTATACTGAATATTCAATTATACAAAAACAACATAACTTTTAGCCCTATATACAGCCAGATGAACTGTGGTGTGCACATAATGGTGTCCATAGAATTT
This sequence comes from Potamilus streckersoni, assembly GCA_016746295.1. Classification (NCBI taxonomy): domain Eukaryota; kingdom Metazoa; phylum Mollusca; class Bivalvia; order Unionida; family Unionidae; genus Potamilus; species Potamilus streckersoni. The sequence goes on along the minus strand of JAEAOA010002326.1, from coordinate 432,442 downwards.
AAACTCTTGTACCGAAAGGGTGCAAGTGATGGGTTTATTTGTCGTTCGGACAGAAAATATAGACTGTTATCATTATATATATATATATATATATATATATATATATATATATATATATATATATATATATATATATATATATAAACTGCAGGAAGTTTATTCAAAACGCACTAAACGTTAATAAGGCAGGACATTTCAAACTATCTGAGTGCGAGTAAGGTTTATTTTTCAAAGTGTAAGTCCGATTTAATGACCTAGTTTTACTTCGTTACTCCAATCATGTAATTTACCAATGGCATGATGAGACATTTGAGATTGAGATTCGTGCTTAAAAACTAATTAGTTCTATAGATAATACAGATAAACGTACAACTTAGCCAAAGAATATTTTACCAGTTAAATCTTTTTTTTTGTATCTCCCAATCCCTAAATAAACAACAAAAATAACAAAATCAAAATGAAGAAAAACATTACCTGTGTTGGAATATGACTTTTAAGAATATCTGCTTGAACACCTAGAAGATCAATAAGCTCCCTGTTAAGATCCCATGATCCCTGGAATTTCTGGAGTCTTATTATCTCCATTAGCATTGAGTCATTGCTCCTTGCTTGGCTTGGACTAAATTCTTCTTCTTTAAAATCATATGTACCTTCATCCATTCCTGCTTGTGGCATGGTTTGACATTTATCTTGTGTAAACCAGTGTCTGTTAGCTAAATATTAAATGTGATAAAGATGCATTGATAACAATGTTTAAGTTGGGCATGTGATTTTCTAAAATTTCAATCATATTCATATATTGGGGCATTTTGTTCAGGAAACTAATTTCTGTCTCTTTAAATTTTTCTTTTGGTCAAAAAACTTCATTTTGATAAACCAGAATTAACTACAAGAGGATACAATTACCGGATGCATCCATCGATAGTATACAAATTGTTAAGCTTTTTGCAGGCACAATTATTTTCATGATACAAATTTCATTGTACTTTTAAAGAGACAAAGCCTGCTTGATGTTGCTTGAATGGCTATGAAACAAAGTTCTCTAAAAATAAATTAAACAATAAGCGAATGCTAACTACAGAATAATTACAACATTGTATCCACAAACCCAAGGAAGTGGTTTCTAAAATTTCTGAAGACAGGGTTTATGCGTTTGCTCATAATATATAAATAACCCACATAAAAGCTTTGTAAACAACTTGATTTAGTTCGGACCCTATTCACAATAGTTCATACTAAGACTGTTGGATAGAATGGACAAGTTTCAATTAAAGGACCTTCAAAATAGACAAAATGTTTGTGACACTTGTGCGTGCTTTGGAAATTAGAGATAGGAACATTTATTTGTGCGAGATATTTAGATTTTTTATGACACATGATATCAGTTGCAGACCTACATCCTTATAAGGCATACTAATGGGGTGAAAGTGTATTGTTTTCTAGTATTAGAGCATCAGAGAACCAATCATTTAAGCACGGCTGTTACTTGGAGTCCTTATTATTATGGGAAACAAAGACCTCAGGACACACACACACACATAGATAGATAGATAGATAGATAGATAGATAGATAGATAGATAGATAGATAGATAGATAGATAGATAGATAGATAGATAGATAGATAGATAGATAGATAGATAGATAGATAGATAGATAGATAGATAGATAGATAGATAGGTAGGTAGGTAGGTAGGTAGGTAGGTAGGTAGGTAGGTAGATAGATAGATAGATAGATAGATAGATAGATAGATAGATAGATAGATAGATAGATAGACAGATAGATAGATAGATAGATAGATAGATAGATAGATAGATAGATAGATAGATAGATAGATAGATAGATAGATAGATAGATAGATAGATATGCAATAAACTGACGACGAACAGTGCGAAACTAGCAACTAACCAGCCTGAGCGCTTTAGACTCTTAATAAGTCTTTTTCAAAGGCAGATACAAAACATACACAAAACAAACAAAAACCCACAAAAACGTTGTGTTTGTACACTCTACAAATACAACCTTTTGTGTTTTATTTTTTGTGTGTTTTGTATTTGCCTTTGAAAAAGAATCATTAAGAGTCGAAAGCACTAAGGCTGGTTAGTTCTAGTTTCGCACTATTCGTCGTCAGTTTTTTGCATCTATCTTAATCAATCCCTAACACACGTGATTCCTTGGTGGATCCAGTGCACTAGAAAGGATTGTTATTCGCCATATGATTTGTATTATATATATATATATATATATATATATATATATATATATATATATATATATATATATATATATATATATATATATATATATATATATATATATATATATATATATATTGATCTTATTCTGGTGACAAGTTACTGTTTGATTAAGATTAGTTGCGCAGTTATACATGGTATACTTGGTTAATGGTATATTGAGTTTTTGGAAGGCCTATGATTATGATACATTGCCCATTCAAAATATAAACGAGCTGTAAAATAGGCATCACATTTCAAGAGGAAATGCTGAGTCCGTTTGTGCAAATTTATACGAGCCTTTTGATATCAAGGATATTGAGCCTTTTGGAACTAAGAGAGACAAACCGCGTCAAGGAAGACTGAAGAAGGAAAATATGTGTGGAACATGTTTTAAACAGAAATGTAGACATCAGTACATGAGAATACGTCTGTTTCCTGGTTAATGCACAAAATGTCACTGATATCATACAATTTGTGTTCATGCAATACAATTTGGAACAAAAGCAAAAATAAACCATTACAAAAACAAGACAAGGAAGAAAGAAATACAGAAAAAGAAATAAAAAAACCAAAACGTTTAGTTGGCAACATACCTTTTCTGAAGTGTCTTCTTATCCCATTAAATAAATTGCCAAGAAAGCTCCCGGATGTTTTGTACGACGTTGCCTTCTTTAGAGACATCATCGAAGTCAAACTCATCCTTAGGTTCATATCCCTTTCAAGAGACTCTGTATTAAACAAAATTTTCATTTTATATCTTGTCTGTAATGGTGCTGATCGGAATTGCAAGCTTTCACACCTTAAGTTACTGTAGAAATTGCGATCATAGCACATATACTGTTAATATCCAGCAACGTTTCGTTCGCCAGGCGTTTTAATTTAGATTTGACGACAATGCCTCTGTATATTTGATGCTGCGGTATTATATGACATATTTTAGTTAAAAAACTGGGATCTCACATGACTCACTAGAAGGGCAGTGCAACATCTAATCAACCCAATAGATTTAATTTATTATTAAAAGTCATTCTTTCTCCATTGTCCCTTTTCTTGTTCGTTTTTTTTAATATTAGTTCATCTCATTGCATCATGTACACTTTTCCTGTCACAGTTCTGCTTGGGTATATATATGTTGAGATGATTCTCTCGATCGACATTAGAATGTGTCTTCCGCAGAGTAAGGTCTCATCATCTTTGCTACCTGGCTTAGTGATAGATTTCGAATGCGATGTTACGTTTTGCAACTAGGTGGAAACAGATACTGACATTTATCTGTTGGCTTGAAGGATATAAACATTGGTAACTTCTATTTTAATTAATTGATTTTTGTGTCCAATGACAAATGGTTTCTATTTTAGACTTTTGCTAAGAAATTTTTGTGATATAAATCACTGGCTTCATTTATATGTTCGTCTATATTTTCCTTTCATTGATGACACATCAGTTGATATAAATCAGTTTATATACCGGTAGATAAAACGAAGTGGACCTTTAGGCACATACGCTAAGATATTGGCGTACATGTTCAATAATACAATATTTGCATTTCAAAATTAATAACTTTTCTCTCTCCTGAGTATCAATGTTTCCATGTAGAGATCTATGTGAATCTGAATGTACCAAGTACAATTGTTTAAAAAGAGGGCAAATTAGCAGCCTTTTCTCAGGTGTTTTTGTGATGCTTACTAAATGATACTTCGCCCATGTCATTTTGAAATATTAGTGTACCGGTACAGAAAAGAGGCAATATTGAAACACTCAGAAGTATTGATTGGTATAGATTCAGTTATTACTTTTATTTAGGCGATCACTTTTATCTTCTCTGTTGGTAAACTTTATTGGAAAACATTAGTGTTTCATGTTTTTTCTTGTTTATGCATATTGGATATAAAGTAAAATCTGAGAGACATTTATTTCATGTTTGTTATTATCCATGTGATCATCTTCAAATATAGCATGCTTGATAGACAGTAAATATTTTGTTTGTTTTTACGCTTAGCTTAGGGTCTAATATGTCGTAAACACATTTAATTACTCAGTAAGTATACTGAATCATTCGATCAGATCCTCTATGTTTTAACTCATCGGTTCCCGGTCTCTATTCATAGAATCTTCAACAACTTAATGAAATTTTTAATAGATGCAAAAAGACTTTAACAACACGTAAATATAAGATCATATAATAACTTTAAAAAAGAAGAATGAGCAAGTGAAAAAGGGTAACTAATATCTCTGCAGAACTTCAGAAATAAAAGGGAAACATTTACAAAAATACAGGCATTATAAAATCAATCCGAATACAACTCTATGCAGTCAAACGTTCGGAAATTCCCTTTTCAAACAAGTATTTATCTGTAACAGCAGGTTCAAAGAATGATTAACAGGACATCACATCACCTTACAGAACAAACAATCATTTCTATGTTAATTGGCAGGAAATATTGCTAACATAATGCAGATAATTATCAAATCATTTACATTTGTACTTTTAACAAATGCAGCTAATACATCTCATACAGATCAAACACTTTTGATTTTAAGGTCCCAAGATGTTGCTGTCGTTGTTGTGGGACTTAAAGCCATTTTTCAGCACACGATAGGCTATATATGGCAGCCAGTATTAACGGTGTAGGAAGAAACCGGAAAGAACCACCGACTCACGAGAATCTACTGGCAAGGTTGCTCACATATCCACATTCGCCGAATCCTAGACTCGAACCCACGCAGACAGAGGTGAGATGGTAGTGATCCATAACGGACAGCACTTTAGACCACTTGGCCACTCGTGACCCCAAGGTCCCAATTGTAGGGCTGCAAAATATCGTTGATAGAATTAATTTGCACTGAGATTTCTAATGGAGATGCTGGTACAATAATAGATGGCTAGCAAAGACACACGCACAAAAATACGACATAGACATAATATTTTCATTACGATGAGGAGTGTGTTGTAAACTATTTTTGTTGTACATTTGTAAAGGTGAGTTTATTACCCACAATCAGTTAACCTTCCTGCTACCTATTCAAACAAACGTACCTTTTTCCAATCTAGATTAATTCAAATCTGACATAAATCATTTCTTTCCACCAATACAAAGAATAAATTGTTAAAACAAACGCGAAAACTGTACCAAAGATCTAATTATGTATTTGATTAAAATGATCCATTCTCTCATTGCATATTTGTACAAATTGCATCTACCGTTAAATTTCTATGGATATGTGATATGAATGTTGTGTATTTATATTACTGCAACATTATGCTGATAAGAAACATTTCAGAGAGGTACTCAGAAATATTCGTGACTGCGATGATAATAATTAATAGCATCTTCATCTGCGTTCAGCAAAATGAAAAAAATAACTTACGTGCAATTGCGTGCATAGCACTGAGATCAGTCTGGAAGCAAAAATGATTAATAATTTCTTAATTGTATTTCAAAGAATAGAAGCGGTAAAAACTAAAATTAACATGACGTAATTCGCCTTTCGCAAAATCAAGCAAATATTTTGAAAGAACTGGAAGTATCATGATATAGACATTGTGCTGTCTTTGCATACAATGGACGTCGTGAATAGGGTTTGATGTATTATTAGATATAATTCCAGAAAAAAGATGAAATAAAAACGAAACAAATAAAATCTTTCAAGAAGTTGATCTTGTGATCATGCCTAAAAATGCTTTTGTACTGAGACGTGTCATATATACATATATATATATATATATATATATATATATATATATATATATATATATATATATATATATATATATATATATATATATATATATATATATATATATATATATATATATATATATATATATATCCTGGTACAGTAAGATACTTTTAGCAAAAAGACCAGATACTATTAAATTAGGATATATGCGTAATAGGTCCATTAAAAAAATGATATAACAAAACATGAAAGGAAATGACTAAGTTTAGAGTTACTTAATGCTTGCTATTAAAGTTATTTTTACATAATATTTACAATTCAATGATTATAACGAAACTCATAAACGAACACACACATGCACGCACACACACACACACACACACACATATATATATATATATATATATATATATATATATATATATATATATATATATATATATATATATATATATATATATATATATATATATATATATATATATACCCATAGATGCATCATGTGTCTTGTAATAATTTTTAATTTCTCTGTGAGGTTTAATTGAGATAAAAAGAAAATTATATGGCTGATCTAAAAGGTGGAGAAGAGGATTCATAGAAGTTGTAAAGTTTTGCGTCCAATATTTGATAAATGAAAAACATTTTTTAGCTAAAATGTTTCCTTTAAATTCAATAATTTTAAATGATTCTGCTCGTGCACAGAAATAAGGCCCATATTTGCAAACAATTCAAGAGAAGATATTTAACTATTTATTGCTTACATGGAGACTGCTGTATAACGTTGCCTGTGGAATTAAAATTGTCCTTGGAAGGTCACTCCTTACTTGTTGCTTGGTGTCTACCATAACGAAGGCTGTGTGTTTTGAAATCACGTTTGCGGACAGGCTTACGAGAATTATCTTCTCTTTTGGAGCTAAAATCGAACACACAGGTTCATGATATTACGAAATATTAATGGTTCTCGTGTGGTACGTCTTCTTGGAATGAATTTTAATAACTGAAATAGGGTGTCAGAAATGATTAGTCCAAATACTCGTTATTGTCAATGTCAAATACTGAATTGTTCAGTTATCAGTTCTGCTACACTGTATATTATCATTACAGCCATGAGTTTTTCTTATTATAGCTTAGCTATCGTCTCCAATAGTATGATCACAATTAGCTGCACATAAAATAAGGCTACCCATCAAGCAAATTATATTCATTTGATAAAAGATGGCTGCAATTGCTGACATATTATGTTCTGTAAAATTACTAGCACTTTCCCAGTAGATATTTTATCATGCACTATTTTGTACGAGACACTATCACCTGTACAATATTGAGGTATATATTTCGTACATTAGAAATGTCCTGAAATCACCTAATTTTGCTACATATAAACCTGATAAAGCTTCAAGCAGTATTCTCTTTAATTACGAGTCCATCCGAGGGAAATTTCCTTACCGCAACGTTTTAGAAATTTTATTTACTATCGTTATAGACAGTGTTGAACAATTTATTAAATCTCTTTTCTAAACTGCTTTGGAGATAATTTTATGTCTGTCCATTGATATCCAACTTAGCCGACAGAGGTCCCTTACTAATACAACTATATATATATATATATATATATATATATATATATATATATATATATATATATATATATATATATATATATATATATATATATATATATATATATATATATATATAGTGATAGATATAATGTTAGAACATGTAACAGGGACCCAACCCTATGGTAACCGTGGTTTAAATGCTAACTTATCGGAGTAAATAAACCATTTATAGAACAATGTACACGTAAGCCGATCGCATATCTGACAATGTTAGCTAATTAGAACAACGATCATGTGCCTGATTATCTCCATCTAGCTCATGTTTCTACTGTAAATACAATTTGTCAGTGTAACTGTTCCAAACCAATTGATGAAAATATAATGAATACATTACAGCAAACTTCAAATAACTGGAATGCATTTTAATATAATTAATATTAAACATTGGAATCATTCCTATCAAAATAAATATACCTAACCTAATATGAGTCAACTACTTTACATCACACAGGGATGTCCATCGGATGCCCAGTTTTGACAAATGATGAAGCTTATGTCAAAATTTCTATCATATTAGGAAAAACTGTTATTCTTTGAGTGTTAATTTGTGACACAGTCTGCATTTGAAGGTTACTGGTCCTAAAACTTAGCATTGTTAATACAGATAATGATTGGGACTATGTTTATGCGCCAGAAACGAAATGAGCAGAGTAAGTGAAAAAGTGAACGAAAGTATTTGTTCTTCCTCTTTAATGTAATTTCATTGAATATAAAAATATGTACTAAACATAATCACAAACGGGCAATGAATTAATATTAAATCTTAAAATAATGTCCAATATTTCGAAATAAATCTTTCACAGAAATATACCTTTTAGCTAACGTGTGTACTTAAAGGAATGGTAGTGTCCTTATAGTCTTGTCTAAATCTCTAAACTGATCAGTTCCGAAATGCTTTCATCTATTCTCCTTTTCTTCTTAAGACAATAGCAGCCATGCTAGTGAAAGATTTCTTTTCTGTCTCGGTTGAAAATAGGGCGTAGAAAAGGATATGCCCTAGCAGATAGTCTCAATGAACTTGCGCAATTTTGATGTTTCTACTGATGTTCAGATGCTTTCTTTTAAACTTAACCAGAATATGATCAGCTTATATTGGATAAGAAGGAGAGCGCAACGCTAGCACAAAATCGTACGTCTTTATATACACTGAGTCCGACTTGATTGGATTAAACGGAGCAAGATATAATGGGAAATCTACAATTCTAACAAACTTTAAATGTTGTGATCTTAAGATAGTCCTTCACAACCATTGTAATAATTAATCAATTACGCACTTTCAGGATAAATATTTTAACAAGTTGACCAGAGATATGCAGTGTAATAGCATGATCAGAAGTAATGTATAAAATGGTGAACAATATATCTTTGTTTTTAAGTAAATAATTACCATCATTTAGCTGTAACTGCCTAATATGTATGTGTGTGCATATATATATATATATATATATATATATATATATATATATATATATATATATATATATATATATATATATATATATATATATATTTATATATATATATATATATATATGTATTTATATATATATATGTATGTGTGTGTGTGCATATATATACACATATATATACATATATATATATATATATATATATATATATATATATATATATATATATTTATATATATATATATATGTATGTGTGTGTGTGTGCATATATATATATATATATATATATATATATATATATATATATATATATATATATATGTATATATATATATATATATATATATATATATATATATATATATATATATATATATATATATATATATATATATACATATATATATATACATATATATACACATATATATATATATATATATATATATATATATATATATATATATATATATATATATATATATACATATATATACAGATACATATATATACACATATGTGTATACATATATATACACATATGTGTATACATATATATACACATATGTGTATACATATATATACACATATGTGTATACATATATATACACATATGTGTATACATATATATACACACATATATATATACATATATATACACACATATATATACACATATATACACACATATATATACACATATATACACACATATATATACACATATATATACACATATATATACACATATATATACACATATATATACAGAATACAACTCATATGGCGAATAACAACCCTCCCTTTAGTTACTAGTTTCGTAATGCACGTTGTCAGTTTATTGCATCTATATATATATATATATATATATATATATATATATATATATATATATATATATATATTACACAGTAATAACAGAAGCACCTTAAAGAAAACCATACAGCCTGTATTGAGCAAGTTTTGTGATATGACTCTAGAGTCTCTTGAAGCAGTAGGTGATTATAAAACCGTTTCTCCACACCCAAAGGCTCTTATAGTAAATGTTGCTGAATTAGCCATCAACTGTTTACTAGTTTGCATCTGTTTAATGTCTAACATTTTCTAATGCTGGAGTTTTATACACAAATGTGGGAAACTATTTGTTTTGTACTTCCCCATTTAGCGGCCAAACAGTAAGAAAATTTGATTTGTATTCGATATGAATGTTACAAATTTAACGATCTTTTTTTCATCACATATATATTTTCATACATTCCTGTGTTACGTGTGATTGCAACGTTCCCGACTCTGAGCACAGTAGTTACATAAGAAAACTCGCTATCTCCTAATAATTATATATATATCATTAGCGCATTTAGTACACCCATCATTACCAAATCTAATGTAGAGAGAAGCTTTTTAGTATAATTGGCATCTAACAGCCGTCAAACTTCAGCCTCATAATTATGGATTGGAGCTATCTTCATGTTTCATGTGCTAAACAAAAGGTGTTAAGCACGTCCCCTCTCCAACAACTATCTTTAATTCAAACAGACAAAACAATCTGGTTACTGGTATTTAGCCATGTTCTAAAAAAAGTTGCTTCAATATATTATTATTATTATTATTATTATTATTATTATTATTATTATTATTATTATTATTATTATTATTATTATTATTATTAAACGTCAATGTGAATCATCAGCAGTATAGACTCAAATATCACGATAGTTTATGTGAGTTTATTGTAAGACCTACCAATCAAACTGATTTAAATTTTGTAACAGTTTCAAATTTGAATTCCATAAACAAAGAAACCATCGTATACGGGATTTTTTAATTTGAATTTTCTTTACAAACCTGCCATCGTACGCGGGTTTTTATATTATTACAGACACTATGCCAAGTTATGGTGGTTTATCTTACCTGAAGCTTCGACATACTGATTTCATATTTTGGATCAAAATTGACCAGACGTACTTTTGTGCCTGAAGTGCTAAGAGAGATAGTGTCTGTTTTTTAATTGAATGCGATTCTTTTTCTACTTTACACACAAGTTTGTCTTAAATTCTTCATATTATATCAAATATAATGGCAACTCTGCCTGCGCAGTGATTCACAATGCAGTTACATTTTTTGTTAGCGATGACCATTTTCTTTACGGTTTTGCCGTGATAATAATCACAACGCCAGGAGAAAAAAAATTTCAAGTCATCATTTCGTAGCTTGCAGTTTTCATGAAAAGGTATGTTTGAAAACAATATATATATATATATATATATATATATATATATATATATATATATATATATATATATATATATATATATATATATATGTAATATTGATCATATAATCATTATTTAGAGGCAACTTAAAATGTTAAAAACGTACAAAATACTATAACCGTAGAAACCATTTCTCAAAACATCTACCTACCACTTTGTCTGTCCCTGATAGCAGAAGGAAGACAATCTGTCGTTCTCCAAAGTAAACATATGTTAATTCCTGTGGTATCATTATCTTGGTGACAGATGGGGGCAACTCCCATATCATTTCAACTTCGGTTGCAGCTGGTTGCATGGCACATTTTAAGAGTGATATAACCTAGTAGTGAGATAGGTCAGTTAAAAGAAAATAAAACATGTATGTCTTATGTCATAACTATCGTGATCCACATTGTTCTTAGCAATATTAATTTTCTGAATATATAACCTTTAGGCGTGGAAAAAGAGAATTACAATAGGTGAAGGCTATATATGTGAATATTAACATGTAACATTTAGTATTCGGAATGTATGTTACTGTTCATGAATTACATTTTAACAATTCCTTTACTCCGGATGTGATAATCTGCACGTTCCAAATACAGTTCCGTAGACAGGACTTGTATATCCACCAGTTCTGTCTCAGCTTTTCCTATCATAACTCTCGAGAAGTAATTATATGTATTACGTTCCTTAACACTGTTTTAGAAAGAATTGGCAGTATGATTATGTATGTACAATTACAAAATTTTTAAGGACACTCTTGATAACTTTTTTCAATTATAAAATTGCATCTATCAGTAACAGCACACACATATATAGAATGATGATACCAAAGCCTACATGGATACACATCACATTTCTTTCAAATAATTCAAAATCTAGGTTTATTCATGATTAAAAAAAATAATATTCTCTTACTGGATTTACTTATTGTTAAATAGAATATTTGCTCACTCTGTAGTAGATAGGATATACATAAATATTGTTCCTAAATTTCCTGGAAGTTCTTTACCATAACATTACATTGATATGGGAATAACTTAATAAAGATGCATTTTTGCCCAAGCTTTAGTAGTTAGTTCTAAAATTTAAAATAACAGATTCGATAGAAGAATTAGCTACTTTACATTTTGTAATGATCCATTCGCTATGGAGAATAGTACGTTGGAGTTGAGCATAAAAGAAGACATGCTAGAAAGATACCGGAATATATCTATTTATCTCTACGTCGTTTGAATGATTCATCTATTATACTCTCTCTCTGTTTATCTGCCTGTCTCTCACTCTCTTCTGTCTCTCTGTCTGTCTCTCTCTCTGTCTCTCTCTCTTTATATATATATATATATATATATATATATATATATATATATATATATATATATATATATATATATATATATATATATATATATATATATATATATATGTGTGTGTGTGTGTGTGTGTGCGTGTGTATGTGCGTATCATGTCTACAACCTGAAGTAAGAAATATAGAACTGATAAACAGACAAGAGCATATACATCAACGAGTGTACAAGATTTTTAACTCTGCTATGTTACTTAAAGTATTTTTGAATATTGGCAGAATCTTTCAATTGAAAGTTGTTTATAGATTCGTGAATCGCTCATTAAAACAATTACTAGACTTTGTTTCTTTTTGCGGTTCATCCAAGTTAATAAAGTATATTGTATTATGCCAATGGCAATTTCCATTAGATAAGTACAAAAATATTACCTTGGGATGAAGGCGCTCTGTGTCAGTGACAAAAACCTCCTTTCCTTTTCCTGCTTTAGCAAGGCCTCTAACCAAAGATGTCGAAGCTCCATGTCCAATACCAACGGTAAAAACTCTTCAAAATAGATCGAGAGTGATGTGAGACACTTTTCTATGGCAAATTTGCATTAGATATTATATAGGGAATTTATGCGTTTTAAATTAAATATATCAATTGAGCCCAATAGTCAATTTATTTTGAAAATAAATCATTGAAATTATAATCTGCAGTTACATCTGGGTCTTTATTGTTCCGATTGCATTTATGATTATTTCTGTAAAATTAAATCACTATAGAGTGTTTGTATTTGCGCGATTAGATCGATATCTGGTATGGAATACAAATTTGATTACCCTTGACTTCCCACAATACTTGGTTATTTATACTATGTTCGTAAATAGAAAAAAAAACCAAAACAAAAAAAATGTCTCTTTTTATACCAAATATAAATCATATCATTATGTATTTTATTATACTTTTTATTCTTCAATACCTGCTTTAAAACAAAAGTAAGATTTATATGCATTGTCTCTGAACTTTAAAGTTGGGCCAAGAGTGCATGAAAATTAAATAAAAAAGACCATACGCTTATCAAGCTGAATGCTCATGTTAAACAGTATATAATGTGTATCAATGATGAGAAGTCAGGTGGAATGCAGGTTGTTTACATGAACTATTATTATTCTAACAACAACTCCTCCTAGATATTACTGAGGCCATAAGAGTATATAATATACCACACGATTTAAATAAAAATAATATCAAAGTTTTATTTATATCTTGGCCACAAGAACTTGTCATGTTTATGAACAAGAACCTAAGGTAAAATATGTTCTTGCTTTCCAGTTTGTCTCCTTTTATTCTTATATACAGGAATTGGCCATGTTAGTCTAAGTCCTACCTGATTAGAATGTATGTAAAGAAGGCTAATGGCAATAGTATTTACAGTTTACCAGGTAAAATGAATGTATAATGCTAAACGAGACAATATAAAGTTGGCTGAAATCATCAGTAGTTACAGTAATATCACGTAAGAATGGATGCAGAAAAGACTGAGGACTATTGCAGTCATCCCCTTTTAAAATGAATATAATGATTGCTGATAACAATATTTGTTACTATCCACCCCTGAGAGAATTAAAATAAAGATGGAAGATGACCATAATAGTTGCAGTAACATTATGTAAGAATAAAGATAATGATGGCTGATTATTCCAATTACATTTCTGCCTTAGTACAATGAATCTATACAAGACTGGTGACTATAGAAAACACGTTCAATCCTTGCTAGAATTAATTCGAAGATGGCAAATGAAGAAGCTACAGAAGAAAGTAGGCGTGTGAGGCTTTTAACCCGCGACCTTACTCATCCGAGGACACCGGAGCGGTCATATGTAGAGGTCAAAACAAAATTTTTTTTCAGGTAGATATCGTTTATCAAATCGGTATTATAATTGACACATGAAAGATAGAAAAGCAAACTAGTGAATTATGCAATAGAACACATACCTCGTATGCAGGGCGTTTGATTTGGCTAACATAACAATCTCTGATACATTGGATACTTCTCCATCAGTGAGCAGAAATATCTTTAAAGTAAATATATAATACATAATTATACTGGTGACAGATGTAGTGCTTACAGGTTATAAATGTGACTATTATAAGTAGCATTATAGAATTGGAGAACGTTATGATAATAGATGTTGATGATATAAAAATGCTGACATATTTCGTTGCAGCGAAAGCAAGGTAATGGTGTTTGTGAAGCCAATCAGTATCATAAAAATAACAAATCGGAATATAGATTGCGTGTAAACTATTTCTGATAATTGCACACGAGCTCTTCAGAAAAAATACTGCGCTGAGGTAATTATAATTTTGTATACGTAGATATGTAGGTAATATTGCACAACTCATATAATACTGTCAAAGTAAAAGAGCATAAATCTCAAAATGGCATTCAGATGTGTGCAACAATTTATCGTTAATGTAGATTTACACAGGCTTGTATATCTGGTCTAACTGAAATCAACCTCAGTTTGAAAGGTCGACCTGAAAAGGAATATAAATATTGCAGTATTGACATGTGGGTCAACAACTACACTACCCGATCCTATATTACAGACCTGGTTCCAGGAAAAATAAAAGACTCATGATCCAGACATCACCTTCTTCTCACCAAAGTGAGATAACAAGCTGACCCTAACTGTTAGACATATTCTAACCCCTCCAGCCTAGAATAAATTATGTGCATGGGGGATGGGAGTCAATGAGCGGAGGAGTGATATTTTTTACTTGTATTATGATGGTCTGAATACATCATATATTGTTGTTGTCTGTGCTACACCCTGGGCGTGAATATATTGTGCATATACAAGTCATCAGTGTGATACTGAGAAACAGTATAGTGACCAACATATTTTAAATGTTTTGTGAGGTTTGCAGAATGTGATAAATAATATTTGCTTACTGGTGTCTTTGAGTGTGGTGATGTTTGATTTGGTGATTAATCTTGGACGTATCATGAAATGCTATTGAAAACAGAGATCGCAACTTTCTACAAAACAACCCTATCCCGCCTCCAAGCAACAATCCAAAGGCACCTATACATATTATTGAAGCATGAGGCTTACTTGCTACCTGTAGGAATTTTACTATATGATATTTTACACTGTTGACGATACACATGCCATATAGCCGTCAAAAGATGTAAAAAAAAGTACTAAGTTCAGGCAAATGTTTAAAACATGTATAAAACAAATTACCCAAAAATTGTCTCACCTGCCTTGGAAAGTTCTCAATCAATTTTGGTTGTACACGTGCTGTAGAGGACTGAGAATGTCCGTGCCCCCCAAATCAGCAGCTATTCTCTTTTGCAGGTCCAATGCCAACTTTAGATTCTCGTCATTGTACTTTTCACTTCCTCTGTAGGGTTGAAATATACATCAAACATTCTTCTATTTAAATGCCAATTATTGTCATGGAAGAGATATATCCATGATATACAATATATTCTTTTGCATAAATTAAGGAAATGTGCAAGCGGAACATTTAACCACTACCTCTGAGATTTGGATCTAAGTAAACCCATCTCTTTTTTAGATACATACATTTCGTTGATAATACTTAATAATCATCATACCTAAGGATAAATACCAATATATCGCACACCCATCAAACATAAGACATTGTCCTGAAAAGCTTAAAGTTATTCGTCAACCTAAGTGGCAGTTAGAGTAATATCCTCTTGATACTGGGATTATCGAAAAATCAAGGGAAATCATAATACTTAAGCGAAAGGAACGCTCTCTATATGGATGCAAATGCATGGATGCTTCGAGGATTGTGTGTGTATTATGATATGGAGGAAACAGGTTTAACATGTCAAAATCCATTTCTTCTTCCAATTCATTACCCAATCATAATACCTTAGTAGAATTGGAAAGGGCTGATGGAAGATAAAGAGACGCATCATCCTAGCCCGGATAGACCGGATAGACCATCTCTGGAGCCTACGGTACGTGAAACAGCTCTAGATAACTCAAATGAAATCAGAATCCATATGTCTGGAAGAAACTTTGAAAGGGAGGATTCCCACCCACTCACCTAACAGCAGCAAATATTACGGAAGCCGAGAAGTCGAACCTTAATGAAGGTATCAAGGAATTGGGAAATGTATCACCTGATTGATAAATTTTTTCCAAATTGAATTGATGGCCTCTTAGGACGAAGCTTACTTGGATCTTCATTTCTCGGAATGGACAACTAAATTTGAGACCTGTTTCGCTAATTCGCAAAGTTTTGTGCCTCATATTTTAGTTTTGTGTACTGATATGTGACACAAATTATTGGCGTGGGTGTAGTTTGATATGCGGAACAGATAGACTACTTTATTCGATTGAAATCTCCTTGTTAATATATCATCCATACACTTTTATGAGGGCCACAGGAAGCATGATTGCATTCGATGCAATGATTCTATCTTCTTCAAATACCACTTCAGAGCTCCCACTACATCACGTGGACGACATTGAAATGAGGTTTGTAACATATACATTAATTTATACCAATATCCAGTTACCCATGATCATTAGTCTATTCCTTCAACACAAGCAGAGGCTTCAGGTGTGATATTAATTCATCTTGTCTAAACTACATGCAAATGGTTCCAATAAAAGATACAGTACTTATATAGTTTGCCTTCTGGTCTCCAGCACAGGAGGGAGGCAAACACTTCTATGAGAGATGAAGTAGTTAACCTTAAGAATAGTTAACATTATGTTCCTTTCAACCAGCTTAATATTTCTCGATCACCCTTTGATTCCTCCACTTAGGGAGAACTGTAGTTTTTGATGGGTGTAAAGTCATTGAGACTGCACACGAGTGGTCTGTGCCCTAATCTATAATTTTGCTGCCTTGCACATCACTCTGTTGCAGCTGAGACTGAATGTGGAAGGAAAGTGGTTTGTTGTAAACATAATTATTACACATGAGATAAGATGATGATGGTTGCAAGCATTGCATGGTCTACGATGATCATTATTAAAGATAGATGTAGAGAACACTGCATCTCTTTCCACCTGTCGTATGTACTGTTTCATGTGGTATCTCTCTTTATCTGCTTTTGATGACGTAGTACACAGTAAACATTGATAGTATGGTGTTATTCTAAATATGCTCTCAGTAAATCTATTTACTGTATATCGTAACATCCTTCCTTCTTTTCATAAAAAAGAATAACGAACTTGGTACATGTAAAAACAAAAAAATTAAAACACTTTCTGTGTATTGCAATAGAGTTTAAAGAACTTGACTTATTTCTAACAGTAACTAACTTAACTAATCTATTTCTGAGTACACATGTTCTTAGACAAAATCTTCATATTTCCTTGGCGGTTTAATGTTTCTGGTCCTTGTTGATTTGTATGAGTTTTCGAGATTAACCACAGGATGTCCGCTCACTGCTTTTGGTTTGGGCGATAATTCCACATGAATTGAATTTTCTGTACACTGAGAACTTTTGCCTTCCATATTTACTTCTTCACTAGTGGCCGTATTTTTACTAGACTTGACACTAGATTCACTTGCACTTTGCTCTTCATAAGCTGTTTTTTTAACACACTTTTGATCATTGAAAACACTTGGATCAGTGATCATTGGCTCTGGAATGGCTTCCGATGTAGTCATGATGTACTTTCGGTTCCTTCTGTATAGCTGCCCATTTACATCGACTACATATGATCGTGGTGACTGTTGTTCTATACAGGTTCTGAGCCGCCATTTTTTCTCTCGATCATTTGGTAGAGGCGCCATACGGACAGATTGTCCGATCACCAACTCTGGCAAGTCCTTTGCTCCTTTGTCGTACTGGAACTTGGACTGCTGGTGTTTCAGCATTTTCTTCTGTCGCACGTTTTCTACTACTTTCGGTTTTAGAAGCTCGTCTGAAATTAGCAATGTGTTTCTAGTTCTCCTGGACATTAAACGTTGCGTTGGACTGCTGTCCATTCCTTCTGTTGGGGTGTTTCTCCAGTCGAGAATAGCTTTCCAAATATCCATGTTGCTTTTAGTGGCCCTTTTTGCCAACCCCTTCGCAATTTTGACAGCTGACTCTGCCTTTCCGTTTGACTGGCGATGGTACGGTGATGATGTGACATGATCGAATTCCCATTGTTGTGAGAATTTACTGAATTCCACACTACACAGCTGAGGACCGTTGTCTGATATCAAAGTATCGGGAATGCCGTGCCTACTAAAATGACCTTTCAGACAATTAATTATAGCAGCTGAGGTTGTGTCTGGTAATAAGTCCAATTCCCAGAAATCTGAATAGTAGTCAACTGTAACTAAGTAGTCTGACTGCCTAAATGTGAAAATATCAATGGCCACCTTGCTCCAGGGCCTGTCTGGAATATCATGTGTCGTAAGCGTCTCTTTCTGTTGGTTTGCACTGTATTCATTACATACGCTACATTTTCAACATGTTCGCGAATTTCACTGTTCATATTTGGCCAGAAGAGTGTGTCGCGAGATTTCCTTAGACATGACTCGACCCCCATGTGACTTGCGTGTATTCGCTTAAGCATTTCACTGCGAAGTGTCTTTGGTACTATTAGTCTGGTTCCCTTGAAAACCACCCCGTCTTGGACTGCTAATACATCTCGAATCGTCCAGTATTCCCGAATTATGACAGGTATTTCCACTTTTGAATCTGGCCATCCTGCCAGAATAACTGATTTTAGTGTTTGTAACGCTTCATCTTGGTATGAATGTACTTGAATTTGCTTAAAACGCTGTTCAGTCACATTAACTGTTTCAGCAAAGTTGATTGCCGATAGGTCTTGGTCAAGCTTCTGCTGTTAAATGCTGAAAATTTCAATAGTGTCATCATTGTCCTTCCATGTTGTCAGTAAGAATGCTCTAGATAGTTTATCGGCTATGTACATCTCGGTCTCTTTTGTGTATTGAATACATAAACTGTATTTCTGCAGTCTTAAGAGCATACGTTGTAGCCTCTTTGGCGCATTCAACAGTGGTTTTCCATAGATTGTTTCTAGAGGTTTGTGATCTGTATGAACAGTGACTTGGGAACGACCATATATGTAATGTTCAAACCGTTCACACGCGAATACTATTGCTAAGCACTCTTTCTCGATCTGTGCATAATGTTTTTCTGCAGTGCTTAACGCTCTTGAGGCAAATGCAACTGGTTGTCCATTCTGAAGCAATGTTGCTCCAAGTCCTGCTTCACTCGCGTCACATTATAAAGTTACTTCGTCTTCCAAATCATAGTACCTAAGCACTGGTTGTTCAGTTATTAGTCGCTTTATGGTGTCAAAAGCTTCTTCTTGTTGTGATTGCCAATACCATAATTTATCTTTTGTTGTCAATCATCGCAACGGTTCACATGCTTCTGACAAATGTGGTAAGAATTTGGAAAGATATGTCACTAGTCCAATAAAGCGCTGTACCCCTTTTACGTCGGTTGGCTTCGGCATGTCTAATATTGCTTGTATCTTCTTTGGGTCTGGACGTATACCACTGGACGTGAGTATGTGGCCCATGTAACTTACTTCAGTTTGTCGAAGCTTCAGTTTGTCCTTGTTCAGCTTTAATCCTACCGTTCTTGCTCGCTCTAGGACACTGACCAGCTTCTTATCATGCTCTCTTATGGCTTCTTCCATGGTTTCTCCTTGGCCATATACCAAAATATCGTCCACTATAACTTCAGTGCCTTGTAGCCCTTCTAAAGCATCGTGTTGTCTGCGCTGAAATTCCTCTGGTGCAGACGAAATTCCAAACGGGAGACGTAACCACCTATATCGGCCAAATGGAGTCCAGAATGTTGTAAAGTAGCTATTTTTTTCGTCAAGTTTTACTTGCCAGAATCCATCCTTTGCATCAAGAACTGTAAATACTTTTGGCTTTTGACACTTTAGGAAGAATGTCATCAATTGTCAGCATCATGTACTTGGGACGCTTTATGGCTTTGTTAAGATCTTTAGGATCCAAACACACCCTGAGCTTATTTTTTCTTCTTACAACTACCACACTACTAATCCAGTCAGTAGGTTCCACCACTTTTGTAATGATCTCTTTGGTCACTAGTCGTTCGATTTCTGCTTTCACTTCTGTTTTCAGGCTGATGCTGAACCGGTTTTATAGTTTTATCAAGTTCGATGCTGTATGTCCCTGCTAGGCATCCAAGGCCATCAAACACATCACTATAATCTTCAAAAATGACTTCCTTGGATAGTATTTTCTCGGTAGTTTGTACCACTGTTTACCACGTTTACAGTGATAATGCCCAACTGTACGCTAGCTGCTGCTGACAATAATGTTGTAGCATCTTTGCCGGCAATCTCCACAACATGAAATTCCAGATTTTCTTTTACTTGACCTACAGTACATTTAATTACGCATGTTCCAACTGGTAATAATGTGCTCCCATCATATAATTTCAGCTTCGTTTTTGTTGGCACCATTCTTGGCTTTTTCTGTTTTGCTATGCGTGATAGAACACTGGTTGATATTACTTTGCATGACGCACCAGTGTCTATTTGACACTTGATTGACTTCTTATTTGTAGTGTTCGGCATTGACATGGTTACGTTTACAAACCATTGCTTATCGGTAAGGGCATTCAATGTATAGATTGACTCATCACTACTACTGTCCGTTTCTTCTATACTGTTAACTTTTGTTCTCGAGCTTTGAAGACAGACTTTTGCAAAATGGTTCTTTTTTTCTGCATTTTGAGCACACCTTTCCATACGCTGGACATTCTCGCTTGGCGTGTGTTCCACCACAATACCGACAGTTACTCTGTTCTTCCATTTCTGAAGTACGCTTCTTTTTTTCATGTTTGAATTTTTTTTCACTTCTTCGGTAGCAGAAAGTTTCCTCATTTGGCTATCTGCTATCTCGCTAGCTCTACACATGTCTACCGCTTTCTCACATGTTAAGTCTATTTCACGAAGCATGCGTGACCTTGCTCCACTGTCTCTGGTGCCTAACACTATTCTATCACGAATCATTTGGTTTTGTAGCGTGCAAAATTCACATGAGTTGGAGAGATCCCTAAGCCTGGTAACGTAGACGATTATACCTTCGTTTTGTAATTGATCGGATGTATTGAAAACATATCGTTCATATATGACGTTTGTTTTTGGAATGAAATTTTCCTTTAGTTCTTTGATTATTGTACTCACCTGCTTCCGATCGCCGTCTGAAAGATCTAAATGTTGAAAAATTCGATAGCACTCTCTGCCCATAACACTCAACAGAGTAGCCGCGCGAATATTGTCTTCTTTTTTATCCAGACCTGTTGGTATCTCATAATTGTCCCATTGAGATTCAAAGAAAATCCAGTTATCCCTTAGATTACCCTTCACTTCCATTCAAAAAGGCACTGAAGTTTGCCTGAAGTAATCTTGAAGCGGGTGGGAAATACGAGGACGACGATGACAAGTCACAATACGTTCGGTTCCGGTCTGAAAACACGATAAATCCCGAATTTGTTACACAGTCAAGTAGTCCGTATATACCCAATTCCTTCCTGATGTCGACAACGTTTAATTCAGCCTGTATTTGGTGAAAATTTTGTCTGGTTTCACTTCTGACACCATGTTTCATGTGGTATTTTTCTTTATCTGCTTTTGATGACGTAGTAAACAGTAAACATTGCTAGTACGGTGTTAATCTAAATATGCTCTTAGTAAATATATTTACTGTATATCGTAACATGTACAAAACTGCTCTTATGGCCGTGATCGCAATATGTTGAGCTTATATATTATGATGTTGTTAACTCTATAAACACATTTTCTGTGAGATCCCGGATTTAATTAGTTTAGCTATATTTCTCCTATTGAACATTTCCCATTGAATATAAGGTTAGGACGTTGCAAATCAATTCAACGATGTCCAAATGGAAAACTGATGGAAAGAAGACGGAACTCCCATGGAAGTGGACGGAGATCTTCTTCAGTCCAAGCCTGCAAGGCGGAGTTTCACTCATCGTATTATGATCTAATAAAGGCGAGGGAACTTTGGGGCTGGTTTCGGATCGATGTCGTATTAAAGGGATGAAGTTTACATATCTCTGCTATCTGGGAAGTAGTTGGAAAAGAATGTCGAGAACAGTGTCTCATTATATATGCAGCACGTTATGAGTTATATCCCGTTACTTCCAATGTGATATTACATAAGGTTACCTTTGGCTGGCAATGGCTTGAGGGCCAGTAGAGAGACATCTCTTGGAAACTTAGTTACTATGATGGAAATCATAAGCCGTAAATTTCTAGAGGAACTATAATGGTTAGAATGATCCATGGGAGTGCCAATATAAACTCGACGTCATCGATAGAAAGTGTGTAGCTAAACTGTATGGGTTTTTTCTGATCTATAACTGGTTTCATGAAGTGGGCTCATAGGAATCATTACGCCTAAACTAGGTATGGTATGCAGGATGTGCAAGTCACTGAACTGAATACATTTGTTTTCTATTTGCATAATCGATAATGGTCGTGACCGGTCTCGATCAGAGACCTGGATTGAAGAAATATGACCATATAAACTGACATGACGATGTACAGTTCATGATCTGAAGACTGGTCACTAGATGCCGATTGACACAGTCAGTAGGCAATTGTGATATGCGATACTATGACAGTGCCTGTTCACCATCTCACTCCCAGTAAATGTAACGTGTACTAAACCTTCCGTGTAAGCTGAAACTATCATCTCTCAAATCATGATTGTAATCAAAGAATTGCTGTCCATTTACGTATGTCCACTATATGCATATCCGATGTGCAATTAAGAAATTAAAACCAGAGAAAACTACACATATTAAGTGTTTGTCTGACTGGTTTCATCAATGTTAATGGCCTAAATCTGTGAGACAAAGGCGAAGTCTAAATTATATATATATATATATATATATATATATATATATATATATATATATATATATATATATATATATATATAATAATGTAGTTGATGTCCTGCTTTATGATCTTTTGAGTGTGCGTGCAGTTTCCCAATCTGACAAATAAATGTAAAATGGCACACGTGGTCTGTACAGGTACATAATTAGAGATCATATCACACATGAACACGTACATTAATTTAGATTGTGAAACTGAATGGATCATTAAATACGTTCAACAATGTGGACATTACAAATTCAATTATAGTCCCGATCAACATGTACGAAGGTCGATTGTAGCTGCCTATACAGATGTAAAATCATGGAAGAGTCGGTTTAGTAATTACACGTATGAATTGGAAGCCAAATAATTAATTCTTGTAACAATTTACCTGTAGGATCGAAACTTTTGTATGCATGTACAGGTAACGTCATTGAAGCATCACTCAGCAATCACATGTATCTGTTGGATGCTACTCAGTTAAAAAATGTATATAATTATTTCCAGTACCTATTGAACTAACACGGAAGTTATACGATATGTGAAATGAATTTTCTATATTACACAAAATATCTGCATATACAAAATGAACTGAATCATTATTATTGTTACTTACGAAGTAATCGCTAACATATCCATTATTAGGTAATGTTATTTGTGTGAAAGACCAACCTTTGAAGCATCACATATACAATTATACACTAAGACACGTTAATATAGAGACACTGTATCTTTCATAAAACAGCGGAAATTATACAGTAATATTAAATGAGTGTTATAAATCACGCACCATACTTTTCTCAATTACTATGTGTCTGAAAATGGCAAAGTGATAACAAAGAATGTCAGAAAACTTTGTCATGGGTAATAGGAAGAACAGAAATACTAAATGTCTATTGATAGAAATTGTTCGTTTCAAACGAAAAACTTCCAACTTATTCAGGTATGAATTTTTTACGTGGTCCCACTGTCTGTAGAAACTAGAAGGGCAGAGAACTGTTAGAATGTTAACTAAATACCTTTAGATGGAAAGGGTTGGAATTGGCAAGGCAGTAGTAATTCTCAAAAGTTATTATTATTGTGTAATACATATGAAGAGGAAAATATATGTGTAAAGGAAACATACAAGACTTTCATGTAAGATTCAAACAACAACACCAACAACAAACAAATAAACAATTAAACTTAGATCAATAACTATATTAACAACAAAATAATAATACCATGCACACAACGACACCTTGAAAGAATTTTGTTTTTAATGCACATCGTGGCAAGCATTGGTATACAACTGACAATATATCGATAAACATATTTTGAATTTTATATATAGTCATTATAAAGCGGGATCACAGGTATCCATACAAGTACATTTATAGGAGTTCGCAGTATAGAGATCTACCAGAAATGAAAATGTCATCATGAAACATTGCGCAAATAATAAGATTTCAGAAAAGGAGTTACAATAAACTTTAACAGACAAACTCTTTCTTTTATAGATTTAAAAAGTCATAACAATGATGCATGTTATGGTAAAAGTGTATCAAGTTTTGATTGATTCGCTAAATCACTTTGGAGAAGAAAACATCCCGGAAGTTTGCTTCTGAAGGATATACAGGTAATATAAATAGCACATACGTTGGAAAAAGGCTTTCAAATCCAGAACCAAATCCGATGACATTGAAATAGCTATCTACAGGTATGCTCTTCAGAAACAGCAGTAGTGCCTCCTTAGCATTCTGTATCTTCTTTCTTTCCATGCTTCCTAAAGGGATCGATGATTCCATTTTATATATTAGAAAGAGCAAACAGGCAATTCAGTCAAGATAAACTAATCTGTACTAAAGTCAAAGAGTAGCAGTGGAAACTATAGCATTCATGTGTTTGTTCGGCCAAAAACTGTGATGGGTGAATTAAACATATCACCCTTCTTTATTCCAAACATTAAACTGTCAAACACACAAATGCAGAAGAATAAGGTTCTTAATGCAATCCAAAAGCTAATCTAGAAGTGTGTTCTTATGATGTTGTTGTTCTGGGATTTAACGCTATTTTTCAGCACACAAAAGGCTATACGTGGCGGTCAGCGTTTAGGATGGATGAAAGAAACGGGGAAATCCCTGAAAGAACCACCGACCCACGAGCAGCTACTGGCAAACTTTCACACATACCCACATTGGCAAAATCTAAGACTTGAACCCACGCAGACAGATATTATATGGCAGTGATCCGTAACTGAGAATGCTTTAGACCACCGGACCACTCAGGACCTGTGTTCATATGTTAAATAGCATATTCGATTGGCACATAATATCTCTTCATTAAAGTAAACACATTTCACATAATTAATTCCAAAACGGTTCCACAACTCCCCTGTACGGACATTATATTATATTATATTATATATATATATATATATATATATATATATATATATATATATATATATATATATATATATATATATATATATATATATATATATATATATATGTGTGTGTGTGTGTGTATTTGTATGTATGGATGGATGCATGCCTATCTGTCTATCTGTCTCTCTGTATGCATGTATGTATGTATGTATGTATGTATGTATGTATGTATGTATGTATGTATGTATGTATGTATGTATGTATGTATGTATGTATGTATGTATGTATGTATGTATGCATGTATGTATGTATGTATTTATGTATATATACAGTCTCAAAAAGGCGAGCAAAGGCACATTGATTAATGAATTAAGGAGCTGCAGCACATACGTGTATGCAGTGAAATATGCCTTATTCGACACCTCAAGAAGTTACTTAAGTTTGCGTTTACTAGATAATACCATAAGAAACAAATTATACAAACTGCTAATCTTTGCTGCTACGCCGCCAATCTTGGGTAATATCATTTTATTATCACATACATGGCCTGTTATGACCCTTTTAACTGTACAATAGTCACTATGACTATATAGTAAGCCATCCAGGTTGAGAAACCTGGTAGAAAATTAATATATATATATATATATATATATATATATATATATATATATATATATATATATATATATATATATATATATATATATATATATATATATATATATATATAACATATTTTAAGACAAAACAGCAGCTTGTTACCTGATCTGTCAATGATAAATATAAATTCTCCTGCTGATGTTTTAGGGATATCTTCTGGTGGTTTCAAAACAAAATTGACCATTAAAACATCTTCTTTCAGTAGTCCCCCTGTCAAGATATATATATATATATATATATATATATATATATATATATATATATATATATATATATATATATATATATATATATACAGCAAATAGGTACGAACCAAATAAAATGCCACGTAATTTTTATATTATCAGTTTTATACATGAGCATCATAGATATAGAACTGTTT
Source organism: Potamilus streckersoni (assembly GCA_016746295.1). NCBI lineage: Eukaryota > Metazoa > Mollusca > Bivalvia > Unionida > Unionidae > Potamilus > Potamilus streckersoni. Next base: position 405,614 of record JAEAOA010002326.1, on the reverse strand, counting down.
TCATCAAAGCTTATCTAACTCAGAACGATGAAACAAATATTTCACCCAGTTTATTTGTTGACGGCTTCTAGTTCTTCTTGCTTACACAAATGAACATAATTAAAGTCATTATAATAATGCAAAATTGTGGCGCATTTATTTTTCGTTATCAACCTCTGATGAGATTTGACAGACATTTCACAAGGGAGCGATATTCAAGAGTTCGTCTATGAATGTTTATAGTGCTGGTCAGTTTGAATATGTCATAATTCTTTAATTTACAATAACATCACCTTATAAACAGAGGTGTCTCCAGACTTTATTGTATCGAATTTATATGCTACTTCATTGCAAAGAAATACCTGACTCGGGATTGCCCTTTTCCAAAATGATCTGTGGTGCGCTGCAGTCATCATATTCCACAAGTACACTAAGGTCATGATCAAATTTGAACTCATCATCCAGAGATACCTTTCAAAAGCGATATAGAAATGAAGTGCTAAATGTTTTTTGCTCTTACTAGTACTTCATAGTACTTGATTTAAATACATCCTTGTTCAGTTTCATTATTTGAAGAGGTATATAACAACGCTGTCATTTTCGGAGAATTTGTTATCTGATTAGCTTGCTTATGCCCTGTTGTCCAAGCCGGTACTATTATGCTGGCAGTCATCTTGAACAATTTCTGTTATCTAAAGTTAATTATCAATTCATAAAGTAAAGATGATATCGCTACAAGAAAATGCAAGATCTTGTTTCGACAGAGTTTATTATGCCCCTTTTGGCAGTCTGTTTTGTACAGAGGTAACGTTCCATTTTACTGTGCCATGCAAATAACTTGTCTAAGCACTGAGTCAAACTATTAAATGAAAATAAAGATTGACCTTTAGTCACACATGCATGATATACAATGCATTTATTTAAAGAATTAAAAATAATTTGTCATGCGAAATATTACTTCTTTCTTATTGTTAGAATAAAGGCACGAACATAAACTCACAAGATCATGTTCGTATTAAAATACATAGATAGCATCCTATTTTAGATTGCTGACACATACGGATTCGTCAGACCTCTCCTCGGAAAAACAAGTTATAGGCAGTAAAATACTCATACGTCATGTGTCCTGTACAGATGGCTATAACTAGTTCATCAATCACACATCATGTATCATAACGTAATTATTATGTATTACGATTAGCAAAATTAAAAAATATGTCACTACAATGACCTGAGAAAAGAACACCTTTAGCTCAAAATAAAAAGAAAAATGAATACAAAGCATGATACGATATTTTGCAGTTTTTCGCAATATCGTGCAACGTTTCCTTCTGCATCCATACTATCATATTCCGCAAACTTAAATTGTAAGAAATAGTAAACTTATACAAGAATTACTCCTGCTAAAGTATCTGGTAAATTTCCAGTGAGTAAATGTATTGTTTGATTTTGTTATTTTGGAAGTATTTTCACGAAATATTGCAGGTCCACAAATATGAAATATACATACTGAAAGAATACTTTTAAACACTATGTACATACCTTAATGCATTTGCTAGTTAAATACGTAAACAAATTGATATATGTGCAAGCGAAATTGTGCACAAATTATATGCAAATAAAATTTAAAAAGAATATTCAAGTAGCAAACAAACTATTCGCCATAGTAAAATATATTTCTTTAAAATACTTACCCAATTTAAACACCTTAGGAGAACTAGTATTACCTCACAAATACTGCCTTCCTATGTGGCGGAGAGGCAGGGAGATTCCCATTTATGTAGGTTACTTGATGGCAGAGTATAACAATACGTAAGTTACTACTGGAGTGGAAGTCACGCTCTTTATAGATGTAACTGTGATAAGGTTAAAAGAGTGTATGTGTATTTTGATTCGGTAAGTATCCTTGAAAGAACATATTTTGCTAGGAAAAATTAGTTTCTTTATCAGAAATATGATATCTTATTATAACTTAGAAAAATAATTAAGAGCTGGAAAGAGCTACATTGCCTTTCCTCGGAAATACCTTCTCCGGTCCCCAGTTATTCGAGACAACTTCGAAGTACCCCGACTGCAGGAATTCCATCAAACGGGGCTTAGCTTATAAAAGAAAAGCATTACCCCTTCAAAATCAGCAACATCGTGAATTCGCGTCAAAAGAAGCTATCAGTCGCTCTGAAAGAGTGACGTAGTAAGCAGAAAATCGAATTTGGCCCTCTGGAATGCCATCTCTAAGATGAATGCAAAATAATATTAATTCCAGTCTTCATCCAACAGCCATAACGATATCGTTAGATAACGGTTCCGCTCTGATGTTAGGTTGGTAACAACTTTTCGAACATCATGTGCCGAAGAGCGTAGTAAAAATATTGAGTTAGGTTTATTTCCCTGTATGCTGAGTGAACAACCCCACTACTACAGGATGAGATTGTCTGTTTTGATAGACCCTCATATCCTGTGATGAGTAGTATAAAGAGCGTGATTTCCCTTGACCCAACCGCTATGTTCTTATTAAAGTATCAACTGAAAGCCCGGACTGGGAGACATTTCTCGACCGTAAAAGAGGACGCCGTTATAAACAAGACTCACCCTTCTTGTTGGAACTTGCATGTCATTTGGGTCTGTTGATGGGGCATATATATATATATATATATATATATATATATATATATATATATATATATATATATATATATATATATATATATATATATATATATATATATATATATATATCACGAATTATGTCTGCAGTTCCTAGCGCCATGAGAAGCAGGTCTGGTAGGTAAAGGAGCAACAGAGGTGCTTGTGACATCAGTTCAAAATGTGTCTTATCAAGCCCAATTATTATCCAAGACAGGTTTCCCTTTGGGCATATTGTTAACATTTTTGGCCTTATTTATACAAAATTGATGAGAAGGTGGTTTAAGTCCTGGGTTTCTGCAATACACCCTCTCTCTCTCTCTCTCTCTCTCTCTCTCTCTCTCTCTCTCTCTCTCTCTCTCTCTCTCTCTCTCTCTCTTATGAGATCGTAAAGCATTACCCTATGATCGTACTCAGTACTAACTTCGAACAGCTCGAGAAGGAAATTGCTACCTGCGGTATCAATGCCTGAAAAGGCAAGATATGTTCGTATGCGTAACACAGCGTGAAATTGTATAATTTGACTGCATACGCTTCATATGCTTCAGGTCAAATGTTATAGTTTTGAGGGCCTGTGTGAAATAATTCAGAAGTGCGGTTTCAAACACTCTGGACAGGGATAAAATAACTTCCGTCGAGGTTATATCGGCGGATGAAGTAAAACCATAATTATCCGTAGGTTTTGCGATGCAAGATAGATTAGGTTATTGATCCACAACTCTTCTCGTCAGAGTGTTGCGATGAGGACAGTACGATACGTAAATACGGCCATCCGTGTGAACAATATTGTTATTACTCTCTGTTGGGACCGGTTATGGTATGATTAATCGGTATAACCAGTCTACTGAATGAGAAGGAAATTGGCTCTTTGATTGATCTGTCCCTCGCTGTTTCGTAAGAGGAATCAAGTCGAACCTTGTGGATGTAATGTAGACGGAGTGACAAAATGATGAACCCTATGGTGGTGTCGTGGGCTCAGGAGCTCTTAAAGATCGTATAATTCTCAGAGGCTTCGTGGCTACAAAAAATACATTAACTTATCTCCCTTGTCTTCATTAAGTATTATACTGAGGTAATATCAACATGCGGATTTGTGACATTTTATTCCTACGTTGTGTGTTGCTTGTGCTTTTCACATAATTCTGATGTGTTAAACAAGAGAGAGCAAAACGTATAAAATTATATTACTGCACCCATCATAGAAGGCAATATATGTACAGTGATTATCTTTTATAATGGTGACCCAGAAATTTATAACAGACACTCCAATAAAGCAAAGAAGTATACAGGTAAAATGTATGGACGATACCAACTGTTTATAAACTTCAGAGCCTGCAAATGTGATGCTTGAATACAATAGGGATGCAGAGTTATAACAAATGACGGTTACCTGGAAGAAAGTGGCAACAGGCTTTCTCAGTTACAATACTACTTGTTTGTAAGGTTAAGGACGACCTGAACAGGTAGATAGAATCATTAAAACATTATATTCCAAAGTAACAGATACCATGGTAAATGAAGAATACCTTATGTACCAACACTAAGTTGTTTCATAACAAAATAAGGATATGTAGATGTATAAATTATTCGTAACCCAACTTGTGAATACGCATAGGCTATACGAGCAAACGACAAAGTACTCGATAAATATCAGTACAAGTTTATGTAGATAAGCATGACTTACTGTCACCAATAGAAAAAGGCATGGCTGGGATGTGACTGGGTAAACCATATATGAAACGCGGACTTGTACTTGTGCCTTAAAGTGAGAGAAATATAGCAATGTACACATGTCTACTTAATACACATAAAACCTTAGCATAAAACAGAAATGCTGCTTAGTATCGATGAAGATTCTCTACTGCATAAAAAATAACTGTATTTGGTTCCATTTGATTTAACAAGTGATCCTAAATTTGAACTGTTAGCCCCTCAAGAAAGCCCTAATTAAATTTGAAACAAATGCTGTAGTCGCGCAATAGTTTAGAGAGATATGTCTACACACGGATGGTACATAAATATTCCAAAACAAAATTGAGAATGATTTTGATATGAACATGGGTTACATGATAAATCTACTTAAATTAGATTTCCATTTCGTAAATATGATGATGTTAGGCCAGCAAACGTTGTGCTTAGCAAGGGTAGAATTTAACTCCGCAAGATGAGTGGTCAAATCATTATATGTTGTTGAAATCCAGATGGACAGATAATGAGTGACAACTATGTTACATACGAAGGGTAAAGAATGCATTTACCACAATCGATCATAAAAATATGAGTGTAATTATAGACCAACATAATCAGAACTTCTGACAAGCCTGTGCATTTAAAAATACATATTTAGCAACTAAATAATAATCGAGTTTAAAATAAAAGCTCTGTAAAAATATATTATTATAAAATTTGTATTGCGTGTTACATCTTACACAACTAATATCGGATGACTGATATAGTGAATGGGAATGTTATGATAACATATACATTATATAATTTTCTGATAGGCAAAATATGGCAGGATTTATGGCACGATAGCCTTTTTTCGTTTTATTGCTTTATGTGATGCTGTGACGGGTTTTACATATTATTATCCATGAGTCTCTCGAAAAATATAATTGTTTTGAAAGTAATTGGATGACTTTCTTTATAATCAGACAGATATACCGAGTATACGATAATGGTTTATCCCTTTCTGTATGTTAACCACACAATCTCCATTAGAGAAATATGTTTCTTAAACCATTTAAATAATATAGAAGTTAGGACCTAAACAATTATATATCATAGGTGTATTTACCTTAGCTACCTTGCGGTCATCTACGTACTCAACAGCAACCTTTATATTTTTTCCTTCTACTGCTTTTATCCTCTGGGAACCTCTTAACGTCAGATGAAAGCTAAACGTGTACGGAATGGCGTTCGGAGCTAAGTAACCAGCAACTTCAACTGACTTCAGGCTGCCAACATCTACAATATATATATATATATATATATATATATATATATATATATATATATATATATATATATATATATATATATATATATATATATTGCTACTACCCTGTAGTTAAAATTATGTGTGTGTTAAGGATGAATTTTGTATAAATCTTTCTATTTCATTTTGTTTTATTAAATGTAATTATTATGATTAAATTAATATCAGTCTAATATAATGATGAAAAACAAATTTACTTGAGTCGTTAAAGTGATTCTTGTGAGCACGTGCTGTGTATGATAACAAATTCATTACAAGTAAATATTCAGAAAAGAAATAGCTATCAAATAGATTGGCTGATACATGGTCAAGCTTTCCTAATGTCCAAAAGTATTACAAAATTGCATGTGTCCTCATGCGCGTGCAATTCAAACAACGTATTAGCTTCATTTATATGTTTGAAATTTTTGTAAGTCGTATATAGTCACGGACAGACAGTCGTAGTAGAATCAACAGTCGACAGTAGTAGTCGAGTCATACACAGTCGTATAGTCATAAAGTCAGTTACACAACTTATATTACCTTAAAAAAAGATATTGTTGTGCTAGAAGAAGTTGTCTGTCTTTATGTCTACGTAGAACATGTTTTGTTAGAGGAGCTAAGTTTACTTCGTTTCTTTTGAATAATTGTTTTCCTGGAGAACATCATAACTGATTTGGACAAAGACGTTTTCCCGAAAAATATTCTAAATTGGAACGGAACAACCGAAACTGTGCTTTATTGTGTAAATTCTGGAATTTTCTGTTAGCCTTTGTCTGATATGGTCATCCGCCATTTTGGACCAAAACTACAGACACTTCAGACTGTGCTTAGAACTTTTTACAGGACTTGTGTTTCTATTTTGAACAAACTATTTGGAACGTGTCTGTAAACCGTAAGTCTTATTTAACAAATTTACACTATTATATATATATATATATATATATATATATATATATATATATATATATATATATATATATATATATATATATATATATAAAGAGGACAGACTGACTGAGATTTGTGTATATCTAGAGAATAAAAAATAGGTTAACTGTGAAATATGGTTAGTGCAATAGCAGATACAAAAGTCCATTTTGGGTTCGTAATGATTTTTCGCTAGAGATTCCGATATATACAATCTAGTGATGGTGATGAACAAAATCAAGGCACAAATAAGCCATTCTAGGATATATATATATATATATATATATATATATATATATATATATATATATATATATATAGAGAGAGAGAGTTGTATTTCTTTGGTTCAAGTCTGATAAATTTGCTGAAATGGCACCGTTTGAAATTTAGTCATTATTTCTGCGTTACTCATTGCATTAATATTTCATCGTTTTTATAAGGAGAATGTATGCATCATTTGGAAATGATTCTGTGAAAACACTTTATTAACTATTCATATAATTATGGTTTCTTATGACGTGCTTACGAACTGCTTTTTAAACACAAGTGAATAAATGTAGTTAGAATTAATCGTAACCCTTACTTGGAATTAATGGTGACCCTTACTTGGAGAATATCGTGGATTCAATATTGTTGGAAGGGTAAACTTCACTTTCCCATCTGGCTCTATGTCCAATTTTGTTACCAATCCCATAGAAACATTTGCTTCTCCCTTGTTATGCAAGTTTCTAAGTTTAAACCAGAAAATGTCCGCAGAACTCTCATCCTCTTCTAAAAGCAATGATGTTATCCCTTGAGAAATTGCGTCGTCATATATCTCTCTAGCCTAAAATAGTATGTTGAAGTAATGGTAACAAAGATATACAGGATTGATGCAGAATTTAAGTTCTTATTACTGAAGTGGGTGTAACACTAATGAACACAATCTTTTCAATAAAAGACCATATGTAAAAGTATAGACTATCAGGTGTTTAGGTATCGGTTACTCATAAATTACGCACAAAAATGTCGTAAAATATGTACTTTAATCATAGCTAAATTTACACCAATAACCGTACTTTTGAACATAAAAAATAAAATTCAGGCCCCTCTTGTAAATCATATGAATAACAATACCCTTCAGCCAGGAAATATACTGTGGCAGTTTTTCCATTCCCGGTTTTTTTATTACATTTTAAGTTTACTGAAACCAATGTAATGTTACGTGGTTTTACCTAATTTTTTATACTGAAATTAGGATATGAAACCCGATAAACTAAATCTCTAAATACTTAGCTACAATGATCAAATTTAACATGGATAATCAGAATAACAAGGGCATGGCCACATTTTAAGCTGTTTAAACCTGCTCAATGATAAGGCATGAAAAATGTTTCATCCGTATTATGCTGTTTGGGTTGCAAACTTTCGCATGAACCAATACAATGTATATTTCAATTAAACAACACTGTCACAAAAATAAAGTCAAAGTTACGTTAAAAGTCATATACTTGAAGGGTATAAGGATACGACAACCATTGTATTGTAAACATCCTACATTCTGGATGCTACTTATTGGTCTCAGGTGACCCCTGCATTGTCTGAGAAATATATACAAAATTGTGACTGGACATTATTTAATTATACATTAATCCTACTGGTTATGTTAGTATCCATGCTATTTAAATCAAGTAGGTTTAGTTTCAAATTGTTCATACAATTTGATGAATATTGAAATTGTACTGATATGTCTTATGCACATATAATCCTGACTGTCAGTAGCTTTCGAAAATGCTACATCACTCGCAATATGCGTATATTTAGATTGACCGTTGGGACTCGCGCATAATTTTTAAATGGACATCTCGGACGTGTCATTGGGTTCAGTTACAAATTTAAACAAATATGCATGTTCTATAGAAAATCTATATGTTTTATTAAAGCACAATATCGCTTAAACTGTCTCACCTTTGTCAAAGATTTTCTTGGTCGTGAATGTTGAAATCATGGCCGCTGTTAATATTTTCAAGAAAATTTTAAATGAACTGTTAACTTGTCTGGTCTGTATTATATTGAAACATTGTACGTCACAATACTAGGTGAAAGTATTTAACATTTTAGAGGTGAATACTTTAAAAATTCGTATTGGCCTAAATGTAATCATTTATTGCAATATTATATTTCGGAAGTTAGGTTACTATCCCTCAGTTTGCAATTATTCTCTCCTCTAGTGAGTGCAAATATCTTACATGGTTACATAACAGCCGGTGAATATTGCTAAATTCAACGGCCGTCTGTCTCATTGTAACTGTAACTAGTTCAGATTAAATTATTTATAATACTGACATTATCTTGTGTCCGTTGCTCAGATACCATGACAGATAAATGTTCATAACCAACAGTTGCTAAACGCAACTGAAACAGAGAATGCACTAACTGAAGTTCGGTACATTTTAAACTTAAACTAATTTGATTAACGTATTTAGAAATATTTAAAGCTACTAGACAGAACATTTTTTTTCAAATATTTTGCCAATGCCATTCATAAAAGGCATTTGAGTCAAGTGCTATCAATGTTCCATTATCAAAGAAGTCTTCGTGCTTTAATATCAATACAATTGAGAAATGAAATGTGCAAATAGTGAAATGTGTGTATAAGAGAGAGAGAGAGAGAGAAAGAGAGAGAGAAGAGAGGCGATTATCCACCTACTACATATTCAAGTAACATCCAGAGAAATGTGCTTAATGTGTTCAATAAAAAAGTTCCATTAAATATTTAAGAGTGTCACATGAATGGAATGCGCACTCAGTATGTGTAGCATATATAGCTTCCAGTTCGTTCATAACTTTGGTAACACATGTGCTTAAATTTTTCAATCGTGCATTGATGTCATTGAATTATTGCTCCCTACGGCTGATCACCTATCTTTAATAGCCCCGCCAATAAATAGTCAACTTGCCTTGCCATGGCGTGAAATAAAAACAAACCAAACAGATGTAAACATTTAGTGTTATGTCATTTATTAATTTATTAGAGTTTATGCTGACAAGTAGGTGTACGCTATTGTGCATTCTTTACAATAGACCTTCGCACCTATAATTTGTATAATATCTGACCAGCATAAATTACCAGAGAATGAAAGTGAAACCCAACACTTTTTCTCAATTAAAGTACAGACATTGTAGCTTTGTGATAGTAATATAATAAATTTAACTGACTTCTTTGTATTTCGAAATATTTAGTACTATGGTTTGTTACCTCACCAGCAGCCTGTTCCACCGCCTTTAAACATAATTAGTGGTGTGGTAATTATAGCATAGCAAACATGTTTTTTGAATCATCGGGAACTACATCAGCTTGAACATTTCAAGAAACAACCTGGATGACCACTATTTTAAATGTGCATCTAGCTGTCTAGCACTTAATGAAAAGAATCTCATGAGGAAAGAGGGTGCATGTGGGTTGCAAACGCTTAGTATCAAAATTGAACTTCAGACGTAACACCTGCAGGAATACAATTGGTTATGAAGTGCATAGCTCCTTGTTTTCCAATGAACAGCAATTAACTCATCAGCTTAAGGGAATAATACTCTCATGCTCTGTTTTATTATAATCATATAAAATATATACTGCATCTAATGTATTTCGATATCATTGCAGATTCTATGTTTTGCTTTTGTGTTACGCAGATGGATACGTTTTTAAATGTTTTTCTAACAAATTATATAGCACTGTAAGGCCAATAACAGTGAGATTAATTTATAACGACAAAATGCCGGTTTATTTATTACAATGTTACCCATAGATCTTTCTTAACCACTTGATTTTAAACTGTGAAGATGGCTCAACCTTTAGCTCATACGTGTGACGAGGTATTTCATATTATAAGAAGGAATAAATATGTAACAACAATGACGACGAGAAAGCATGTTAAAACTGACTGTATTCTACTAAATTAAGTACACACTGCCAACAGATAGGCATACCAAAAAATGCTCTCAACGAAAAAGGTTGAAAGTGATTATATATATATATATATATATATATATATATATATATATATATATATATATATATATATATATATATATATACACGTACAGAGAAAGAGACATTCCAAAGTGTGACAATCAAGGCATCATGGCTAAAAATACTATATATATATATATATATATATATATATATATATATATATATATATATATATATATATATATATATATATATATATATATATATATATATAAAGAATACAAAATCATATGGCGAATAACAACCCTCTCAAGCGTACTGGATCCACCAAGGGATCACGTTTGTCAGGGATTAATTAAAATAGATGCAATAAACTGACGACGAACAGTACGAAACTAGTAACTAACTAGCCTAAGCGCTTTCGACTCTTAATGAGTCTTTTTCAAAGGCAAATACAAAACATAGTTACGACAAACAAATAAACACAAAAACGTTGCGTTTGTAAACCTCTACATTTCTATCTTCACATGTGCTAAAACTATAAATACAACCAGCTTGTATAGACAAGTTGCGGAAACTGAAAACGTTGTATAATTCCCTAAAAGTCTACAAGCCAAAGCGACATCTATTTTTACTTTGTGTACATATGTAACGCAGATTATATCCCGGATATTTGGTTCTATACCGGTTATTCTTATAGTAAAAATTGAAGGATAAGAAGATTTAGAAAATGTTAAATTCTACTAGTGCATAGTTTTCATTTTCTAGTCTTCTTGGTTTAGACCGCTTGGTTTCAATGTTCTAAGGCGGCGTATCCAGTATGATTCCTTTTCCTTCCTGGTTTCGGAACTCCAGCTGTGGTTGTTGGCAATAGCGATAAGTATTATATCACTGAAAGTGTGGCCAGGGGAGGAGAAGTGTTCTGCGACCGGGCTTCTGTACAGCTTTTTTGTCATCCAATCAGATCTATGAAGGTTTATCCTTATGTGTAGCTTTTCAGTTTCTCCCACGTACTGAAGGCCACAGATCTTACATGTGATGAGATAAATCACATTCTCTGTTTTGCACGTTTTGTTTGGACCATGTATGTTTAGTTTTTCTTTAGTCACTGTGCTAGTGAATGTCTTGGTCTCTATCATATGTTGACAGGTTTTGCATCTTTTATCGCCACAGGGTCCAGATTGACTAGGTTGGTTTTGACTAGCGATTGTTGTTAGCTTGGCCCTGACTAGGATGTCCTTTAGGTTTTTTGGTCTCCGGTAAGCTACTATAGGTTTGTTCGGAAGTATTAGGTTTAGTATGTCTGACGATTGCACGGTTGGCCAGTGGTTTGCGATGATTTTACCTACTTTGGGATTGTCTGGGTGATAGGTCAGAATAAATGGTATCCTATCAACCTTTTCTTTCTGTCCATATCTGAGTAGGTCATCACGGTTTGTTTGTTTGGCCCTTTGGATTGCCTCCGCAATCAGGTCTTTGTCGTAGCCTCGGTAAATTAAATGTTTAGCCAGCTCTTCAGACCTTTCTAGGAATCTTTCATCGTCGGAGCAAATTCTGCGTATCCTCAGTGCCTGGCTATATGGAATGTTCTTAATGCAGTGTTTTGGATGACAGCTGGTTGGGAGAAGATACTGGTGTTTGTCGGTTGGTTTCGAGTAGATGTCTGTGTGTAATTTGTTTTCCACCAGTCTGGTTGTTGTGTCCAGGAAAACATGGTTTGAGTTGGAAATTTCTGCCGAGAATTTTATTGAAGGATGGAAGTTGTTTGCCTTTGAAATGAAGTCATCCAGACTTTCTCTTCCATACTGCCACTTCATTTCTATATCATCGATAAAGCGTACCCACTGGTATGGTGTACGCTCAACCGATGCTAAGAGCTTTCCCTCAAGTTTTCCCATGAAAATGTTAGCATACGAAGGGGCCATTTTAGTACCCATTGCAGTTCCATTGATTTTTAGGCAGTTTTCTTCATTAAATTCAAAGTTGTTGAGTTTTAGGACAAGCTCCAGGAGTTGGATTAAGAAGTGTGTCGGTGGATTGTTTACAGTTCTTGTTTCCCATGCTTCGCTACATGCCTGTAACCCTTCGTTGTGCGGTATGTTGGTGTACAAAGATGTGACGTCTAAGGAAGCAAGTAATGTATCTGGCAGTAATGGTTCACTAGCTTTGCTTTTTATGAGATAATCTGTCGTGTCTTGAAGATATGATGGTAATTTGTGGACATGTGGTCTCATAAAATGATCTAAATATTTTGATATCCTTTCTGTGGGGTGCCCGTTACCTGAGATTATAGGTCTGCCAGGGTTTCCTTGTTTGTGGATTTTGGGTAGAAGATAAAATCTACCTGCTCTTGGGTTTTCTGGGCTTAAGTAGTTTTTGGTTTGCTGGTCTATGTGTCCGCTTTGGTACGCCTCGTCAATAACATTAGTGATGATTTTTGCATATTCCAGCGTTGGATCATGGTCCAGTTTTTGGTAGAACCTAGCGTCACTTAGTTGTCTACTTGCTTCACTAATGTAGTCTTCCCTATTCATAACGACAACAGCGGAACCCTTATCTGCAGGCTTAATTATTATGTCTGTTCTGCTTTTCAGTGAGTGCAGGGCATCTGTTTCTTCTTTTGTCAAATTAGAATATTTGTTAGTATGGTTGATATCTCTGGAAATATCGTTTTCAACCGAGTTGATAAAGGCTTCCAGATTCGGAATTGAACTTTTTGGTGGGGTCCAGTTACTTTTCTTTCTAAATGTGGGTTGGTCGCAGCTTATATTTTCCTTTGATTTGTTTGGTGGTTGCAAGGCAAAATGGGCTTTGAGTCTTAGTCGGCGGATGAATTCTTCGGTGTCATTCTTAAGCTTCCCTCTGTCCCCGTCCTAAAACATACGACAGAGGGAAGCTTAAGAAAAAAGATATTTTCCAAGTTTACAAGGTACAGTTCGGGTTGTGTTGTGAGCAAGTGCATTCCTGGTTTCAACTGTAGGTACGAGACCTAGCTATAAGGTAAAATAATCTTATTGGATACTAATTACATGTGGCATGAATCCAAAATGTTTTCAACACGATATCCACACGCAAATATAATCACCATCTTTCTACAGCCAGCATATTTTCGTTTAATTAGTTTTTTCAGTTGCCTCATTTGTCTTGTTAAGAGACATTTGAAGTTTTTACGACAATTAGTCGAATATCCAAGTTATGAAAATTTTATTCCTATAAAAATGGTTACAAATCATTTTGTAAAAATACAATATCGTTTCTACATAGTTTCGACCCCTTTAAGGACTTACTTTCACCATTTCAGAAATATCGATCTTTCATTGTGATATATCATTACTTTGTAAACATTAATTATTTAAGCAAAGTATGTTAAAGAAACGTCAATGACATAATCCCATACTCTTCTTAAAGACATTTCATTCCGATTTCCACAAGGGACTGTGCAGCAAGTTCACCATTTTTGACAGGAGACCATGAGTGGTCAAGTGGTTTGAAGCACAAACGTTTCCAGTTAACTGCCGTCTCAACTGTGTCTATGTGGGTTTGAGTCTAAGGTTTGGCTAACGTGAAAATGTTTGACAGTAGCTTCTCGTGAGTCTGTATTACTTTTCGGGGTTCTTCCACCGGTCATCATGTGTAGCCTATCTTGTGCTGACAGAATAGCGTTAAACCCAACACCAACCACCCATTTGGTGGCGCCTAAAAAGTGTAATTTTTTTCCTGTGACACAGTTACACAAATCATCTGGTACAAATATATTGCACTTTCAAAAGTGTACAGTTTTCAAAATTTAGAAAATGGTCTTGTTTATGTAGTAATGTGTGCGGCATTGAGTTATTGCATTATGTTTATATACAGATGTATGTAAATTTGTTTGTGTTTCGCATTCCATGAAAAGGTAAAACATACAGGACGTAGTTTGTTAAATAGCCATATATCTGTGTCAGGTGTTTATATTTCTTGAAATGTTTTCATAATTATCATTGAGAATCATTGTTTAATTTTCCCCAAAATATAAATCACTTTAGTCATTACACGGCTGTCATAAAGGTGAGAATTATGTTGTCTTGCCTGCCGGTCTGTCTGTACCTAGTAATGTAGTGTAGCTCCTACAGCATAAAAAACAGACTTAATATTTTGGACGATGATTGGAGTTAGTCGTTAGATATATACAGTGTTTTAAAATGGATAAATGATATCTTAACACATATTGTACTATTTGACGTATTACCGGTGAAAACTAAAGTTCGCTTGTGTCATCCGCAATGACACGGATATGGCACATGCTTTGGAACAAATACATTTCAAACCAAATGAAATAGAGGACACAACTGATACAATTGATTGAGCTAGAAAAATAAATAGAAAAATACAATTCTATAGTCCTTTATTCTACCTCATGTCACAATTAGCATTTTATAACAAAATATTACCTAATGTAATATAATATCTAGAACCTCTTAATGAGTATAAAATCAAATATAAGTTATAATTAGAAATCTATCACAAAAATTATAGTAAAAGACGTATAATATATCATGTGCGGTATTTACATTTACAGGGGGAATTTCAAAAACCTAGACATAGACCCAAATAAATATTTAATTCGATTAAAAATTATCCTAATATTAAACCATAAACAGGAGGACTGTATTAGCTCTTTAAAGAACAAAACAAAAAAATGCAGGTCATTTGGAAAAAGAACTTCATTTTGGACGAGAGCAAGTCCAATATAAACTGTTACATTACAATAGCAAATAATGAAATTTAAAATATCCCAGCCAATCAGTACAATTTAAATATACATAATAAACTCCTCTAAATCTTCACATATTGACATTAAAATGCGTGAGTGTGGGATAAGTATACTTTTGAACCATATAAATGAACATGGAGAGAGGGTTTATCTTTTCTTTAATTTTTATAAGAGAGAGAGAGAGAGAGAGAGAGAGAGAGAGAGAGAGAGAGAGAGAGAGAGAGAGAGAGAGGTGGAGTGGTTACAACATACGCTTTTAATTAGCAACAAATTTGTGAATATCCATATGATTTCATTTCGGAATAAACTACTTGTTTTATCTACTAATTTAAAACTACGTGTTAAAAATGTAATTCCTAAAGGAGTGCAAATTAATATGTACTAATCTAGTTCACCACATCGGTACAAGTACTCTTTATTATCTTTTTAATTAATATGCAAGCATCAACATCCAGTCATACGCAGTTACGAGAATATATTAGCTGAGCCTAGCTCTATCCTTTAGAACAAAACAAATCCTACGTGGATTGACCTTTGATCATCTTTAAACGCAATTTCAGGTATTAATGTAGAAAATTTATTCACTGAAAGGTCACTTCAAATAATAAATTAGGACTGAGTCCAGAAAATAGCCATTTACTGTCATCTAAAAGCACAAATTTGACATCATTTTGACATTTTTAATTTAAAAAGAAAAGATGCAGACTGCTAATATTGGCCAAGTGGATGAGTGTCTGCCTCAGATGCCAGAGGATGAAGATCGAATCCTGGATGTGTCCTACCAAAAAAGTATAAAAATGGTATTAACAGCTACTTCGCTGGGTTAAGAGGTTAGTGTTAGGACTGATCATTAAGGTCTTAGGATAATGACTGGGTGAGATATTATGCTGAACATCTGAGGCATGCTGCCCTAGTGTTAGACCTCGCTATAAACTGCCACACTGCTGACATCGTAGCGATAATACAGAAAAAATTGTTAAAGCTCACACATCACACTCACAGACACACGCACAGGCACACACAGAGAAGAGCATTTTTCGTTGGCGCTACTTATCACTGAAGCTTTCTTATTGGATCGAGCAAGTGACCAAATCATCCCAAGGCCATGCTAGCACAGAAATATGTGAATTTACATCACTTAACCAGTCGAGAAGCTTTTGAGTTCTCTTCAAGGATATATCAAGTGATCAAATCGTCACAAAACCTAGTAAACACAGCAGGAAAAGGATTTACGTCTATCACTTAGGAAGTCAAGAAGAGCTTTTCGAGTTGGCCATAGTGATCCTAGAAGCTTTCTTCTGGGATATCGCAAGTGATCAAATCATCACAAATCCATGTAGGTGCTGACGAAAGACGATCTACATATATCACTTAGGCAGTCATAGAAGGTAAATAAGAGAATGAGAGAGATTATTATAAACGAACTCGTCGACCATCATAAAAGCCAAATATTTCCATTATAAAATATAACTATACAAATACAAAAGTATGCATTTCCCTGAAACCCCGAAAATAAGCTTATACGGTAATCTTCAAAATTAAATCTTAGACAACTGTTCGTTATGATAGAAGAGTTACATTAGGAATATATCTAATTAGATTCACATGTGTTCCTCCTTAAACAGAAGCATGATCAACATTCAAATATTCATGATAAAATGGCCACAAAAAAACGTAAAACACAGTAAAGTTTATAATACGTTGTATTCATTACGAACTGAATCTTGAGAAACATTCATTAGCTTGACAGTCAAATTAGTATTATTAGTAGTATTATTAATGGCAGAAGTTGTTGTTGTTGTTGTTGTTGTTGTTGTTGGGCTTAACGCCATTTTTCAGCACACGATAGGCTATTCATGGCGGCCAGTATTAATGGTGGAGGAAGAAACCGGGAAATCACCGGAAAGAATCACCGACCCACGAAAAGCTACTGGCAAGCTCTCTCACATATACACATTCGCCGAATCCTAGATTTGAACCCATACAGACAGAGGTGAGATGGCAGTGAACCGTAACGAACAGCGCATTTGGACCACTCGGCCACCCAGGGCCCCAATGGCAGAAGTAGTAGTTTCAATAATAGTTTTCCTCGTCCTGATTCAAGTAAATTCGTATTATTATTATTATTATTATTATTATTATTATTATTATTATTATTATTATTATTATTATTATTATTATTATTATTATTATTAATATTATTATTAAGTGTGCAGAAAACATGTGACTTTTCAATATTATGAGTATATTAATTGTACGTAACGTACTTGTACTGGTAGTCATTTTAAACTTCAACTGCTGATATTAGACAATCAAGCTGAATCATTATATAGAAAACAGAAAAGATAAGATTATCTGCCTGGAAGACTTCAGAATTTGATGTTATACGTAACCATAAAGCGTCAACGGAAAGCGTTGGTTTGCTAACAAAAAATATTGATAGTAAATTGTTTCGGTCATGGCAAATGGTAAATAAAGGTTGCCTATTCTATGTACACTGCCTTAAATGAAATTTGCAGAAACTCTTGGCATGACTCTAGTCAGTTTTTGATACTATCACTGACTCTAGAGTTTGCGATCAGTCTGACACTATCACCGACAAGAGCTTATTATACAACTTTAAAATTATGCTAATGGTAAAGGCAATCCTATCCATTGTTTGCTTGGTACCAAGCGAAGGGAAAATTATACAAGGTTAGACTGGCAGGGGAATCTGTACTTTTACAGACAGAGATAAGGGTACACTATTACTAATACTTGATATTATTAATAGACATAGTCTTTAACAAGATAATAAAATATGAGTACAAACTAAATGTACATTTAAATGGGATCCAGATTCGGAACAGATCATCCAGTTTAGGATTGACGCAATTGGTTTTTCAAAAACTGCTATATGCGAGTGTTTGTGTGTGATTTTTCCTTATAATATACCTTTAACAAATTTAAAAAAAAAAATATTTCCTTAGAATGTCTGCAGTGTGACACTTTAAAGTGCAGATATGCAGCATCATGTTCTACTCGTCAAATTATCCTGACACCAAGACGATTAATCCAAAATATAATTTTTTTAATGGCGAGCGCCACGCGAGGCAGCTGCTAATATCATTTTTGTCAGTCGTTTTCATGACTCGACCAGGGTACGAATTCAAGACCTCCCGCATTGAGGCGGACGTTCTAACTACTGGGCCAACAAAGACGGATTTCGGTTTCTAACTATAAGCAAGAAAAGAACATAAATGTTACAAATGAGGCAGACTGCAATGTGTTTGCATCGTCTATAGTCCTAGTTTCCTCTGACCCTTGCCCCTCCATTTTTGATATTTGTGCATGTATGTTGGAATGTAGGGTAAAAGTTCATTCAGTATCGAAAAGATAAAATTCGCCTATTAGTGTCGGCATAGAGTAGCCTCTTGCCAAGCGGCCCTGCTATCTTTACTGACATGTTGTCAGATATACGTGCATTATATCGATTGTTACGACCCTGTACTTAGAGTGTGTGTTAAGAAATCAACTTTGTATAAATATTTTATTTCATTAAATGTAATTATTAATATTATTATATTAATATCATCTAACATGTTTTAGAAAAAACAAACTCTATTTACTTGAGTCGTAGATGTGACTAGTGTGAGCATGTGCTGTGTATGATAACAAATTCATTATAAATAAACATTCAGGAATAGCCATGAAAACGATTGGCTGATAATGGGTCAGGCTTTCCTGAATATCCAAATGTATTACGAAATTGCATGCGTCCTCGAGCGCGTGCAATTCAAACAACTCATTAGCTTCATTTATATGTTTGAGATTTGTGTAAGTCGTACACAGTCACAAACAGGCAGTCTTATTCGACAGTCAACATTCGGCAGTCGTAGTTGAGTCATACAGTTGTAAAGTCGTAGAGTCAGTTATACAACTTGTAATACCAATAAAAGGTAGTTTTGGCTAGAAGTTGTCTGTTCGTATGCCTTCGTAGAACAACATGTCTTGTTAGAGGAGCCAGTTTTAATTCGTTTTATGAATAATTGTTTTCCTGGAGAACAACATTACTGATTTGGACATTTTCCCGAAGATATTCTAAGTTGGAACGGAACAACACAAACTGTGCTTTATTGTGTAAATTCTGGAACTCTGTTAGCCTTCGTCTGATTTGGTCATCCACCATTTTGAACCGGAACTTCAGACTGTGTTTAGAACTTTTTTACATGACTTATGTCTATCTTGAACAAACATTTGGATCATTTCTGTAAAACGTAAATCATGCTTAAATTATTTACACTATTTCATGTTTTCTATGAAAATAAATTATATTTTGTTAAAATTTACAAAGCTTGTTGTCTTCACTCTTTCTTTTGTTACTTAGAACGAGCCGTTATGTATATTCATTTGCTCAGATACTGTGAGTATAGCATTATTTATATCTTTAATCCGCAGACAGATTAGCCGAAACTATAACGTTGACGAAATATGACCTGGAACACTCAGAACAAAATCATATTCATATTGATTTCATTAAGGTTTATCTCCATGATAGGTTGTTAAAAGTTTGCTAGGCTGGTTAGAAAGGGGAATGGTCTCTAACCCTACGCCCCAACCCAGACAACATCTTTTATTGTGAAAAAATAGTCATTAAATTAAATTCTTATACACATTATTCAGTAGAAATTCTTACGTTGTTGCTATTCCACGATCAATAAATGTTCTTTACTAGCAACGTGAGTGTGGTTACAGCGCTCATGCAATACTGCATTAGCTCGCACGAAATTATAATAAATGAAAGGCCTAACTCTCCCGACCTTGCCAGCTTGCAAGTGTCTTGGTGTGCTTGCTATGTTATTAATCTGTATGTGTGGATGGTAGGAATACATGACAAATATAAACTTGTATATATCATGAATACAGGTTAAAACCTACCTGTTTTCCCATCTGATGTGATCAAACCCTGTCGTCTGTCAGCCATGATTTAACAACTACAATTCGATTGTTTACAGGAAATGCTTGTTTATGCACTAAAGTTCAAGGTTGCGGCTCTTCCTACTATTGGACTAAGCACTGGGCTAATAGCGCAAAATATAGTTTGAAGGAAGGAAGAGAAATTGGGAAAGCAAAGGAGACACAAATGAAAAATGAGAATATTTATAGGTCTTTGGATTTATGCTTGGGATTTTAGGTCATAATTGTTATAGACTGGAAACCCTGAATGATATCTAGATTGAATGCTAACAATGGTATGTAGCATTTCGCTGATCTGTACCGTATATGCTAATATTAGTAATGTGTGTGTTTGTATGATGTTGACTTTTGACGTAGCTTTACAATTCTTCAGTCTTAATAGCAGGATGTCTGCATTGTGTTAGTTTATATAGATGTCTAGCACTGGCACATCATTTCGCAGATATGTAGCATCATCTATGACCATAGGCGTCCGCAGGACTTTTTGCAGGGGAGATCAAGACATTATGCAGGGGGTTAGGATTTTTACATGGGGAGAGAGATACATAGATACCTACATATATATATATATATATATATATATATATATATATATATATATATATATATATATATATATATATATATATATATATATATATATATATATATATATATATATATATATATATATATATATATATATATATATATATATATATATATATATATATATATATGTATATATATATATATATATATATATAGTGATAGGTCCCAGACAATCCCAAAGTAAGTAAAATCATCGCAAACCACTGGCCAACCGTGCAATCGTCAGACATACTAAACATAATACTTCCGAACAAACCTGTAGTAGCTTACCGGAGACCAAAAAACCTAAAGGACATCCTAGTCAGGGCAAAGCTAACGCCAATCGCTAGTCAAAACCAACCTAGTCAATCTGGACCCTGTGGCGATAAAAGATGCAAAACCTGTCAACATATGATAGAGACCAAGACATTCACTAGCACAGTGACTAAAGAAAAACTAAACATACATGGTCCACACAAAACGTGCAAAACAGAGAATGTGATTTATCTCATCACATGTAAGATCTGTGGCCTTCAGTACGTGGGAGAAACTGAAAAGCTACACATAAGGATAAACCTTCATAGATCTGATTGGATGACAAAAAAGCTGTACAGAAGCCCGGTCGCAGAACACTTCTCCCCTGGCCACACTTTCAGTGATATAATACTTATCGCTATTGCCAACAACCACAGCTGGAGTTCCGAAACCAGGAAGGAAAAGGAATCATACTGGATACGCCGCCTTAGAACATTGAAACC
This sequence comes from Potamilus streckersoni, assembly GCA_016746295.1. Lineage (NCBI taxonomy): Eukaryota > Metazoa > Mollusca > Bivalvia > Unionida > Unionidae > Potamilus > Potamilus streckersoni. Next base: position 384,096 of record JAEAOA010002326.1, on the reverse strand, counting down.
AAGCGGTCTAAACCAAGACGACTAGAAAATGAAAACTATGCACTGGTGGAATTTAATATTTTCTAAATCTTATTATCCTTCAATTGTTCCTATAATGAACGGTATAGATTCAAATACCCGGGATATAATCTGCGTTACATAAATGTACAAAAAGTAAATACAGATGTCGCTTTGGCTTGAAGACTTTTAGGGAATTATACACCGTTTTCAGTTTCCGCAACTAGTCTATACAAGCTAGTTGTATTTATAGTTTTATCCCATGTGGAGACAGCCATGTAGAGGTTTGCAAACACAACGTTTTTGTGTTTATTTGTTTGCCGTATATATGTTTTGTATTTGCCATTAAAAAAGACTCATTAAGAGTCGAAAGAGCTTAGGCTAGTTAGTTACTAGTTTCGTACTGTTCGTCGTCAGTTTATTGCATCTATATATATATATATATATATATATATATATATATATATATATATATATATATATATATATATATATAGATAGATATATATATATATATATATATATATATATATATATATATATATATATATATATATATATAGAGATAGATAGATAGATAGATAGATAGATAGATAGATAGATAGATAGATAGATAGATAGATAGATAGATAGATAGATAGATTATGAAGCTTTTCGTTTCAACTGTGCCAGCAGAGCAATATAACTAGACAGTTAAAGTTCTACTATGGCTCATTAAAGCTAACTGATCTGCTAAACTGACAACCAGACCATCGCAATATTGAAGCAATGTATTGTTTATGTTAAAAGCACCGTTGATGTTCTAGAATTAAATCGTTGCTCAAATAAAAAAGCAAGAGAAGAAATGGATGCATGTACATGACTTTTCAAAACTTTGCATGTACATGTTTTAAGCAGTGAAGCTTCTTATCTTATATATGCAATATTAAGTACAGAGCTATGAGTCAGGTTTAGCAGCAGTCACTAAAAAAACTCACATAACTTCTTAATATCAGATCAAATAGTGTTTCAGACAAATATGTTACCAAACATCTTGTTATAATATGTTCTATAAAATGGACCTATTCACATTATATTTCCTTTAGGTATTAATTACCGAAGACTATACAGATTTAAACGACTATATATGTATTCATTACAAAGTTTTTACAGCATCTATATCTTTATATGTTCATAAAACAGAATAAGAATATGATAATTTAGTTACTGCTTTTTACTTGCATACATCAATTCAATTTAAATTCAAATGGAGAAATTAAATTAACAAAATGGTTCATTTATTCATTAAAACATTTTTACATCTATTTCTTTTTATGTTCATACAACAGATTTTGATAATATGGACACTGTTTTTTACTTGTATAAATCAATCTAATTTAAATTCAAATGGAGAAATTAAATTAGCAAAATGGTTCTTTCTGTTTGTCATAACTTGGCAACTATACAGTCAAGATAAAATAGATGCAATGCATGCCCTATAACTACCAATTTAGCCTCAATTTACAAAAGGAAGAATATAGTCAACTGTTGGAGATTCCTATTCACTAGAAACAAATTTATATTCAGCACACATTGTCAAGGATGTTTCAGATGCTTAGGAGTTGACTGTTGTTGGCCAAAATTTATTGTCGGGCTCCCTTTGCTTGCCTTTTTATTTCCTCTAGTTCGCATGTTTTTGCTGCAGGAAACTATTCTTAGATTAAGAGGCTGCGTGGGACGGAAGTCATTGGATATATTTGCGGTTTTAGTTTGGTTCTCAAAGGTCTGGAGGATGTTCCTGAATGCATTTAGCTGAAAGAAAAGTAACCGAACATTATACGAACTATGTAAGAATATAGTAAAAATTCATATCCAATTCTCATTGTTAGTGTCCATCGGAAATGAAACTGATTTCGCTAGCGTTCCAATCTTCCTATTGATCGTATTGCTTTCGCTTTCTATAACTGATCGACTGTATGAATACAATTTATACATGAACTACCTACAAAGATTCCAGCCATCAATCCATTCACATGGACGTGCATATATACATACTGCAAACATAAATAAATACATACATATAAATGTACATACGTACTTACATTAATACATGGATGCATACAATCATGCATACACAAAGGGAGCCTCAGTAACTCAACTATTACTATATTCTAATCGATATTCAAGCGTAGTTTATTATATAACTGCCTTGATCCGCCATAAATGGCTTCTTCGTTGTTTCCTTATAAGAGTATTATCTCAAGAATTAACAAGGTGTATTTTAACCAGAAACATAGTTAAATTTAGAAATGACAATTTTAAGAATGAACAATGTAACCTAATGAAAAATAATTCTTGTTCATTTTTAAGTTTTGTTTTTTAGCTACCTGTTGTTCCGAAATCTCGATTGTTTCGTAAAATATGAACCAGTTGACACTCTCATAGCACGGTGGAGTGGTCAGGCTACCAGAGTAACGACAATACGTGTCCAGCGTGCTGGGTAGAAGGTAACAGAAGGAAAATGTTTCTAATCTTGTGTGGTCACCTACAAAATAAAAATCCATTTTATTTGTAGAGGTCATCATTCCTTTCTGAATAATATTTATGGGAAATTTGTTTTCGTAATTTATGTTAAGTCAAAGAGTTTTGCATTTGTCCTTATGAGTCTAATATCAAAATATTGAATAAAAATCGGGAGTGGAATTGGAGAGCAATGATCTCCTGATAAATGAGTGCCCTAACTGAGAATCAAGCCTTCTAAGTCATTAAATGATCAATTGATGATCGGCATCAAAGTTAACATTATTTGGTTGAATCAATGTATCTTAACATAGAATCAGTTTTAGTACAGTATCCATAAAAAAGCAAGACCTTAAAATAATTATCTGCAGTGCTTGAAGCAAAAACAAAAACAGTTGCTCGGCTTAGAAATGACTAGAATAAAAAGATGCTATGTTAATATATATATATATATATATATATATATATATATATATATATATATATATATATATATATATATATATATATATATATATATATATATATATATATATATATATATATATTTATTTATTTATATATGGCGCACTCAATCGTTCACATAAAGATTCTTTATAGCTTCATTACAGGAGTAGCAAGTCTTAATAATGTCGTACTGTTGTACACGGTGAATCCAAGCTAGAGATAAATGTTTATCTACATTTCTGCTGAAAACACATTTTGATATAAATTACAGAGTAGACAAAAGATGGTATGTAGTAACGATTTAAATATTTAAATCCTCTCGATCGTATTTGAATAATGTATACATGCCGATTATAATCTATGTTCCAGTTTTTTCATAGTCTGCGTCTAATGTTTACAGTTTTGAATATAAACTTCTTAGCACAAACACATAAAAACACGCACACACAGACACACAGATACACACACGCAAATATATATATATATATATATATATATATATATATATATATATATATATATATATATATATATATATATATATATATATATATATATATATATATGTAATAATATATATATATATATATATATATAATGATGATAATAATAATATTAATAATAATATCAACAACAACAATAATAATATCAACAACAATAATAATAATAATAATAATAATAATAATAATAATAATAATAATAATAATAATAATAATAATAATAATAATAATAATAATAATAATAATAAACTGACAATGGACGGTTCAAAATTAATATCTAACCAGCCTGAGCGCATTTGACACTTAATGAGCCTTTTCCAAAATCATATGCAATATATATGCAAGACAAGCACATGAAACAGAAAACCATAGTGTTCGTAACTTTAGATGGTCGTTTCTACAAGAATAAATATATTGATATTGATATTTATAATTTATATTTATTTTTATAATTTATATTTATAATTTATATTTATATTTATTTGCAATACAAAAAATCATATGTACCTTGATTTCTTTAATAGGAATCTGGAACGACTGTGTGTATATATGAGAATTATTTACTAGGTCGTCATGCGAGTGTGTCTGCTACGCACGAGCTGGTATAACAACAATTCAGTGCCATCATTTTATGGTGATGCTTGCTTAGTCGTGACGGTATATGGCTTGGTGTTTTTAGGCAAGGCGATGGGTGCCATTTACTCGCGGACATAGGTTCGAAACTCGTTAGATTAATGTGATGAAAGATAAATGATATTGACTTGAGAGTAAGTGCATTATTTGTCATTATGTATTGTAGATACTTGTTTGGGGGCAAAGGAGATGCTTGACAAAAATAAAATAAACCAGTTTTGACATAACAAATTCCTGGAGATTTTCTCTAATTTTTACGAGCGTTGGAAGAATGCAAAGTGGATCGGTCAATAGGCTATGCACATATATCAATGTTTTTTTATCATAGTTCAATTCAAACAACATTGAGAATTTGATCCTATCAGAAGCACAATCAATTATCAGGTAAGCATCATGAAATGTAGCTAACAGTATATTTCTTTCACACAAAGTATTCAAAACTACTTAAGTTGCTTTAGCTACAGTTAATGACGCTCGCCTGAAAATGTGCTGAGGCAGGTATGCAGAAACTATGAAACTGAATATGCTGTGTGGAATTCAAAAGCCTAATGCAAAAAATCTCAATATCATCGTGCATGTGTGTGTTTATATATATATATATATATATATATATATATATATATATATATATATATATATATATATATATATATATATATATATATATATATATATATATATATCCAATACCTGATTTTGTGCGGTTGTCTGTTTTCTTGAAATGCGTTAAAAGTTATCACCTAACCCATTTTTTTATGGAGTGTAGTGAGTTTGTAAGCAACCACTTTATAGTATTTAGCCTCAATGTGTGCAAATGATTATACTAAAGTACATTATCTCTTCCTTTCTGTGCGAGAGAAGAGTTTTCCACAACTTGATGTTCATTTTAAAGCAGAAACACCTGTTAAAAAATCGGAACACTTACCTTTATGTGTTACTTTCGATAATTGATTGACGAGGTCATCTAAGTGAATATTGTGACTTCCAACCTGAAAGAACAATATTTCAGGAAGTACTATTGAACTGATATGGACTGGCCTTCAGACATTGCAATTAATTGGCATATAATATATGCTCTGACTAGGTCTCATTCTAGCATTTTTTAACTGCTTTCTTCTGTGGAACTTATTTTATGTAAACTTATTTAGTGCGCTATTTCATACTTAGTAATATAATATAGACGGATGTCCAGAATATACTTTTTCGAAAACGATAATCAATATATCGTTATGGCTGAGATAAAGGAAATAAAAATGCCAGATGCAAGCGATGAAAGCGGTGCAAGAAATTATTCATGATATTTCAGCTCTAGGAAATGACATCGACAACAAATAGCCAACACTCAACAAAGCAACAATCAACAAATTTCACTGGGTTAATTGCTTTACAATATGAGATAGCTTGCCTTCTAATAGAAGAATTACGAGAATTACATTTAAAAGCAATACAAAGAAATATCCAGTAAGGAGATTAAAATGCAGCCATAGAAAACCATACCTCGAACAAAAAGGCGAGTACAGCAAGACCATCTTGTTTATCCAACGCTTCACTAAAGTTCGTGTAATTTGTACTATAATGTACAATGTGCATCTGAAACAGACACTTGCATTCAGTTATCTTTTAAATACAAAATCTAACTGTCAATTTGAAAGGTGATCGCAATATATTGAGTAAGTCAGCCGCTTACATTAATGGTCAAAATATCAAATCACGTCATTGGTAAAACTGGTACATTTGCGCAGAATATTTAATCTGTGTTAATCGTTCTTCCAGCTTCTACAAGTGAATAACTAAATCATCCGTTACATAATGTTCATCAAATAAAACAGCGTATATATATATATATATATATATATATATATATATATATATATATATATATATATATATATATATATATATATATATATATATATATATATATATATATATATATATATAGAGTGAGAGAGAGAGAGAAAGAGAGAGAGAGAGAGAGAGAGAGAGAGAGAGAGAGAGAGAGAGAGAGAGACAGAGAGAGAGAGGGGCAGGCAGGCAAACAAGGATAGGGCACAGGAACGATTAACCCACGTACAGTACCCACTATACTTAATTACACACATTTAAACATAAGGCATTCTAACACGTGTTTCCTGATTGCTGATTTAGATCTGGAGAGTGTTTTGTTATATAGCAGAAATTCTAATTGTGACGCAACTATATTTATTATGCATTGTTGTATCATAATTTATTGCCCTCCCCCCAAAAAAACTGTATGTCTATAGAAATTCCTTATTTCCAAGAAATATTGATTTTTAAAAAGATTTTCTGCAGCATGTTTGTTAGTTCCAGAACTTGAACAAAGTGTTTTGTTTTCAGTATTTTCTTGATACTAACTCTCATGCCAATCTATTTATCAGATTTATCCTTTAAATTTATGAAATGCTTAAAATGAAGTCCAATGAATGCATTATTGTATCAAAACATCTGTGTATTTGGGTAGTGTTGGGATACATCTGGATCCCTTACAAAGATCCGATGCGTACATCTCGATCTTGAAAGAACAACATTTTGGTCTAGATGTTTGGCTTTACAATGTACTTAGTTACAATTATTATACTTTTCAGACTGCCTACACATACCGGGTAATATGGATAAAACCTTAATTGAGCAGGTAATTTGCTACTAGCTAAATATCAATATGGAGTAGAACATACGTTATTCATATTTAATTTATTTTGTGTGATTAACATTCTTCCGCAGCTGAAGTGCATGGATTGAGGTTTTATACACGACCTTGTCCCAATTGTGATTGCGGAGTGCAGATAGCGTTTGGCATACCTGGCTTTTGTTAACATTTAATTACCAAACATAATATTTACCAGAGTTTGAGTTCAACGATTATGCCAAATTTCTACAGAAATGATTAGTTTGCAAGAACATTACATTGTAACGCAAGTAAGAAAAATATAGAATTGTGAAACAATTATTCATGATGTCTTAGGACAAGTTATGGATTCAATTAAGGTTCTTTGAACGGAATTATATATTTATATATATATATATATATATATATATATATATATATATATATATCAATAATTGGAATTTCAAAGCTCTAAATGTTTGGACTAAAGCATTAATTTGTAACTATATTGAACTCATTCAAAGTCTATTATGGATTATATATTTGTAATATATAAGGATATTCAAAACAATATGATTTTCAAACAGAACATTCTATATTTTGGACTTGCGATATGACATTTAAAGATCACATTTGGAATTATTTCTGAATATTGCATTTGTCTCGTAAATTTCTACCTTTTACTTTAGAGAAATATTTTCCTTTATTTTACAAAATTTGTTGCTTTTGTGTCTTTTTCAACTTGCTTTAAGATGAAGAGTCGTAACTCATAACAAACATGGGGTGAAGAAAGCCTTAGTTCTTGATTACTTTTAATCCTTTCCATTTTCAGTGAAGTGACCAGTCAGTCATTAACATTACGTGAACGATTTTTCTCAATGAATAAAGCCCCGTATTGTGGCATATCTCTTTTCAAGTCAGATTAAATACCGGATAGGAAAACAAACAGTATCAAACAAACAACTATAATGTTTATATTCCGCTACATGTCAGTCATCGGCATTTATTTCTGTGCATTTTAATCTTAACAATAGAAACAAATTCCAATTCCAAATGAACTGCTTCCACTTTTTAACACCGTCTCGGGATTTCACACACAAATGGTACTGTTGCATGTGATTTTAGGTAGACAAAAACAGATAAGTGTGTGAACATTTGTCTCTTCAAATAATTATCATAAAATGTTTGTGTAAAAAAATGAGCTTTCAAAACGCATTATATATCCCTAAATTTAATTGCACAATCAAATTATTGCATTATAGATTATACAGTACTTCTTATTCTCGTGGACGCTTTCCCTAAATTTTCCAGTCTTTATCTTGTTCAATAACTAAAATTTGAATTTGGAAATAAAATTAACTTCGGTGCTCGAAGGTTTGCAAAGATTCGTCTTCTTTCAAAAGTTTGAAGATAAATATTCAGTCAAGGTGCAAGGTTTATATAAAAGACAAACAACATTTATTAAGATCATGTGTATAGATGTGGGAGTCAAAACTTAGAAACTTCAATTACAAATAAATATGTATTATGAGTTCATAAAGTCATTGATATAATTAAATTCATAATATTAATTCAAAATGTGTCTAACAATGGAACATAAACAAAGATCAGTTTTGAATATGTTACAATATCTTTAGTTCAGTGCTTGTTTCATAAATCTCTCAGCAAAAAGATAACGAAGAGAAGATACAATCTTAAAATATATAATGTTTGAATATTACAAGTAAATTAAATATTACTTTAATCGGTCAAAAAAAATCTATATTCCCTTCATGCCCAGTTTCAAGACGAAACAAGTTCAATACTTGTTTCTACACTATTTTCCAATTGTGATGGGAAGCCTTTTCAGTGTGATATCTAATCTTGTTATCCTGACATTTGTCGGTGTTTGACCAGACTATTAGTTGCCAGATGAATGTCGTGTAGGACTTCTATATTATTCCTAATATTTCAACAGGTAAACATCAGGTCCAAAAGAGACATATACTGCCAACTAGTTAAATAGAAGTTATTTATATATCATCAAAACGGTTACGCAAAATGTACTAAAGTATTATAGGTCATTGGATTTGTATAGACAAGATGATCGAGATTTGCTTCTAAGAATTAAAAAAAAATGTCCGTAGGGAATGAAGTATTAATCATAGCAAACAATTTGTTATTTCCATTACCAGTGCAGTAACCTATTTTTATATACTCATTTTCCTAATCTATTTAAGGCGCAATTATAATAACTAATCTATAAAAAGCAAAGTAATTGAATTTTTCCTGTATTAAAAACTAAATACACAACTTTAAATTCATGAATACAAAACATAAATATTAAAGCGCATATAGCACAGCCAAGCTACATTTGTACTTCGTCGCACGATCAACAGTATTTGCGGAAACGAATTGTCATTTTGCTCTAATGACTTTCTATTAGGTCTGGAATGCACGGGTATTGTTTTTATGTCGATACATCTCAATCCTAAATTTTCTGATATGATGGCCTGGACTATTAGGTCAATTTAGTGCAATAAGGATTGTGATTTCAGTTACTTATGTCCTCGAAATTCCAGTTGAGTGCAGGTGTGTATTAGGTTTTGCAGCACATGTCATTCTGGTTTACAGAACTAAGATAATACACGCTAAATAAATTCAAGATGCAAAAATGTATGTATATGTATTACCATTCTTATTACCAGGAAAAGAAGATATATGATTGTATCTTGACACTTTCATATCGCTGTTGGAGGGATTTTATCTATGACCTGTCATTTTATCACAATAGTAACACGAGAAGAATGCAAAGTATTTGTTGTGTGACGATCCATTTAGGCACCAGATACGATACGTTTTCGTCACCTTGACTTACTAGCTCTTAGATTACTAGCTACAAAAACAGTCAGTTGCATTTATTATGGAATCTAGTATTAACAGACATGTCTCTGACAAAAGTGGGATATTGATTAGCCTCGCTATGCTTTTCAATGCTATAGTCTAGCACTTATCATTGTCTGGACCATCATATTCACCAAAAGATATGAATATCTCTCCTAAATATGTTTCAATTATCTGAACGGTATTTTCAATTATAGCGCCTCTCACGTTTCTTTTGACATTACGAATATCACATTCTTTCGTATACTGTTTCAAGGTTTCGTTTCTGATTCAATGAACTCGTGCACATCGTTAACTTTATCATTCATCCATTCAAATGGACCAAACAGCGTGCTTAGTTCACAAATAAGTCTAATTAAGGAAAATCTAAATCATTTACTTCACGAGTGTACATCATTTGCTTAGAAAGTAGTTCCAAATAAACTATAATACTTTTGATACACGCCTCATGCGCGTGCGTGTAACAAAAGGTGTTCAAAACCATATACTAATGCACGATTTTGATAAAGTCAAGATAACGGCTACATAAGTGAATTTTTATCTCCTAAAATTGAAAGAAATATTATAGTTTACATATGCGTGTCTGTGTGATATGTATTTTTAACGTAGTTCTATAATATTTTAATTCATACCTCAACGACCTTTGAAGTATGACAGGTTTCAGTGATATCTGGCAATGTCATATCATTTCGCATACATGTAACATTATATCTCACTCAGATACAATATTCCATCATCATCCATGTCAATCCTAGCACTAATCTTTTAATTATGTCCATATAATTTTCTGTAAATGTTTTTTCTTTATTTCAAAGCTAGTATCGTACTACGGAATCCTATATCATTTACATTGTATATACGTGTTGTTTATGTGGATAGCTAGTGCATTGATAAATCGGGAAATAAGGAAAACTTCCAAATCAACTGCAAATTCAAACACAACTAGACCATGCTTATGTAAAACTGAATTCGAGACTATAAAAACAGTAACTAAAAACCAAACACATAGCAGCAGGCTTTTCAGATTTGTTTATCTGCATTTCGTTGCCTTTTACGTTCAAACAGAAGGATTTGATGTAGTTCAGATATTCTTTACTTATTTTGAACACACACTGTTCAGTTGAACATATGTTCTTCCAATCCATGGATATATAATCATTTTACGCCAGGGAACAGCCCATAATGTATTATAGTCAATTTAATGAAAGTCTAATTTATGATCTGAATGGCACAGTTTGCAACAGAAGCTCGGGCTATTTGGTCGGCTTCTGTATTTATTTTTATGGAAAACACCAGAGGCCAAGAAAAAGGAAATTATACAAAACCCAGGTCAACTATCGGTGCTTTAGATGACACTATGTGAATATTCACAAATATATTACATTCGTAACAACAGAAAAAAATATTTGCTTACGAAATGCAACCTAAATTTATTTCATCATTCTTAGAGAATGCTATTAGACCGGTTTCTTAGTTTGCATTGAGCTTGGAAGTATATTGATGTGTATTCTGTCTACCTCCATAGGAAAATAATTTCTATCGATGGCATGCTCGGATCCACGTTTATCAATCTTTCCCCAATGAAAGTGAAACTGCTTTGCTCTGTAAATATCTGTAAGACCTCCCCCAGTAATTGAACTGGGCACACCCTTAAATTCTACCTCAGCTGTAAGGACAATTCGAAAATGCTATAAATGCCTCCACTCCCTACTCCAATATATGCATGTTAACTCAGTTATAATTAAACTATGCATATTCACAGGAATTCGAATGAAAATCAATATAGTTCCCCATCATATCTTCATTGATCTGCAAGGTTTTTCTTTTGATTTAACTTTAATCTCATGCTTAAAATGAATCCTTATTATATCCTTGATATCCACTTTGTCACTTCCTTACACTAAGAATACGTGGGAAAACGTAATCTGATTTTCGCCCCGGCAAGGTTGATGTCTAATGTAATTAACTTTTTAAAGTCCGAATGATTTATTTTGTCAGTTCATATTCATCGTGTTGCTTTGAAGCATACGTATCCAATTACAAGTTGATTAATCCGTATACACTAAACACCGTCAATATCTATCTATCTATCTATCTATCTATCTATCTATCTATCTATCTATCTATCTATCTATCTATCTATCTATCTATCTATCTATCTATCTATCTATCTATCTATCTATCTATCTATCTATCTATCTATCTATCTATCTATCTATCTCTCTCTCTCTCTAAATATATATATATATATATATATATATATATATATATATATATATATATATATATATATATATATATATATATATATATATTGACGGTGTTTAGTGTATACGGATTAATCAATATATATGTGTGTGTGTGTTTGTGTGTGTGTGTGTGTGGTGTTAAGTGTTGTTGTCTGAGATGTAAATTAATTGATATATATATATATATATATATATATATATATATATATATCTATAGATATATATATATATACATATATATATATATATATATATATATATATATTAATAATTGAGGAAGATAAGTTAAAAACATTAATACAGATATACGCTTACCGGTGTACCCCTTATTTTCTAAACGCATTTGCAGTTTGGATGGCGATTCATAATCTGTCATATGAATTGGGGCCAGCCTTTCACTATCCACGACAGTATCATTCGTTCGAATGCTGATTGGCGACTGACGCATTCCGGCACAATGTGGAAAGTTATCCCTCCAATGGTGTGGTCCTCAATGGGATAAGAAATCTTAAGTCTTATGAAATGTATCCCCAAAATATACATTACTGCGTTTTATCTAATATGCAAGGTTAATATACACTGCACTTCTTTTGAAAATGCAAGCAACAAGGCACAGCTTACAGCCAATATTTACCTAATATATTGATTAAATGCTCGACAAATGCAATTTTTGTGCTACAACCATTCGTTTTCTCATTCTCAACAAGTGCTACAACCAGGTGTTTAATTTACTCAGTTTGTAACGCTTCCCGATGTCTTTGGTGGTATTCTATACATTACAAGACAAGTGCATAATAAATTGTTGCATTTTTGAAGCATGGATCGAAGACAAAGCGTGTCAAGTGTGTAAAGCAATTTTTTGAAATTTGGTGTTAATACAGTCTCTAAATTCTCTATTACTATATTTGAATTTATTTATTAGTGCCTAAAGGTAGACGCTGATATGGATCATATTGTCCAATCCTCACTGATTCACAAATACAGAACCTGGAAAATGTTTCTACAGCTGTATTTTGATTCAACATATTCCTCTTTTATGTCTTCAAAAGAAACTCTACTTACTTGGAATTTAATCATGTGTACACACGTTTCATAATGTTTTTTTTACGAATTTCGTTTGATGATATATCTAACTGTATTACAGCTAACAAAAATGTTTAAACTTTGAAACATGTGACCATCCTGATAAAGGTTTCAAGTCTCATAAATGTATACAACACAGAAGAATTATGTAAAAGATTTAAAGTTTGACAAAAATATACTATATGTTTCTGAACAATTTAAACAAAGAAATTTGCAAGCATGGAAACAAGATGAAACGTAAACGAAAACCATATAACACTAACAAAAATTAAATAGGGAATAATTAATACATGAAGGAAAGAAACTGACACAAATTGCTGAGCATTAATTTGTAATTATAAGATGGAAAATTGTCAAGGAGAAAAGAAAAAAACCTGATAGAAAACAAATAAATACTACAAACCCTCTTCAAATTAAGGTATTTATTGAAGTAAGAATAACTGAACAAATGGCGGAGTAAACTAAATCATAAGAACAAACATTTGATTATGTTAGAAATATTTAATAAATATATGAAAACATATAATCTTTAAGAAACAATTTCTAAAAATTAATACACACATTAATAACCATTACCGCAAGTGAATAGCTAAATTTAGCAAACTTTAAGAATACATTAAATTAAATGCCATCATGACACATTCAATATTTTAATAATGATCTTATAAACAAAAACAACCTTCGAAAATTAAATTTAAAATCATAATGCAGTATAAACTTGAAAAGGAAAGAAAATAAATTGCTCCATTTTCTCTGTGACTGCACCTATTGAATAGTATTTTTGAATATTGAAGTGCGTATGTTTGGCGTTAATAAATTACAACAACGACTACCACTACTACTACTACTTCTACTACTACTCCTACTACTACTACTACTACTACTACTACTACTACTACTAATAATAATAATAATAATAATAATAATAATAATAATAATAATAATAATAATAATAATAATAATAATAATATATCATATTAATAATTGTGATATTAATAATAAGAAGAATAAGAATAAGAAAAACAATCTCAAAACATATTTTGACTTGCATTGGAATCATCTCGTGATATGGTAATATCGCTTTGTTCATACAACTGGAGATAACGAAATATCAAACTGTGTTATGTTTCAGATTAAAACATATTGCGCTACAGGCAACGCATATGAGGAATTGAATAC